>VWZI01017167.1:4032-18326 GCA_013396835.1 Psilopogon haemacephalus | reverse complement strand
GATTTTTTTTTTTTTTTTTTTTTTCACAAGGAAATACAAAGGAGACCTAGCAACATGGGACTTGAAGGTAAAGTAAGGCTCAGTGAATATTGGTTCATCTTTTGCGATGAAGCACTGGACTATTAGTTCTATTACTCATTCTCAACCTGAAACTAGTCCCCTAAATATGGCATGGTGAAGTACCAAAAGCAAGCTTTGGTTTTCTCTCAGCCCTCACCACTTTCTCCATGCCCCATGTATGTTCCATCTGAAACATTCATTCTGCACTAATGAAAAGGGAAGGATAAGAGAAAGTAAAGGTCAGAGGATTGGCCTGGATCTCAGTTTCCTTATTGTGGCTGCTGACTCACTAGATGCAGCTGTTGTTTTGTCTCAATGACAATTTTGTATCTTCTCCTTCTAAAGCAACAAGGTTTGCCTAGTTAGGGTAAGGCTGTGTGAAGGGTTAAGCCCCGCTGGCGCCCCCTGTCTTTTCTCAAGGAATGGTTTCACCCTTTTCCCAGGTTGCATGGTTAGACACTCCCACTTCCTGCTAGGATTTTGGGACTATAAGAGGGGGAACCCAGGCCCCCACAGGTCTCTCTCTCTCTCTCTTCTCCCTTCTCCTCTTCCCCTCGTGCCGGCAGGTCGAGCACTTGCTCGCGCTCTGTGCTGCTGCAGCACGTGTCTCCCTGCCGCCCTGTGTTCCAGTACCGTTAGTGTCCGCTGAAGACTGGGACTGAAACTTTTCGCTATAGGATTCCTGCATCCTGCTTTCCAAAGCCAATCGAACTTCAGCTGCCTGCCGCGGTTGTATATTTTTTTTTCCTTTTCCCCCTTCTCCCTGGTCTCTGTACCCTTTTCCCTTATTCCCCATATCCCAAAGCTTGTTTCCCTTTCTCCCACCTTTTGTAAAAAAAATCCCTCTCCCTCTTACTTGTTGTTAAAGTTTACCCTTTTTACTTCCAAATCGTTTTTTGAGTCTTTACTGGGCTTTTGGGCTCAGGGTGGGGGCAGCTAGCCTCAACCCAATACAGGCTGCTATGCTAACCCTGAACCAGCTCTCCAGGTTTTCTGCATAAAGGCTAAAAGCATTGGAGAGAATTGTATGGGCCTTTGAATGTGGGGGGCTTCTGAGAGCCGCAAAAAGTTAATAACGTTGGATCAAAAAACATTTAATGGATGAAGGGTAACAGTGCACACAAATGCAATAACCTGATTATAATGAAGTTTTTACACCAACTGAGAATACAGTGAACTAGGATTGAAGAAAGATTTCTTTGCAAGCAGAGAAGGAACAAATATCTTATTCAGAATATTCAATATTTCTTTCACATTTTGTATGTTTTATTCCTCTCCTTATTTCCCCTATGTTGAATGAGAAAACGTGTTGAACAGCTGCCCACAGTTCAGAGGTAGGGACATAAATAAAGGCATAGAACTGAAATGAAATAACCTCACACTTCTCTCTCTTGTGAGATCAAAGGTCAATATTTTATTTTTTTTTTCCAGCATATTTGGACTGCTATGTATATGGTTTATTTTCTAAGATATAATTCAAAACAGTGTGTTATCTTGGGGCTCTCTATGTAAATTACCAGGCATTATTAGGCACTGTTCCCTTGTCTATTTTGGAATTTGTATTCTGGTGGATATCTTGGAAACTGAAACTACTGAGACTGGTTTACCTAAAATGTTAAGTACTTTAGGTTTATTAAAGAATCACTGTGCTGAGCATTTCTTGACCTTGGAATGCACAAATCACTAAGATGTTTGTGTACCACAAGATATTCCAGCTATAATTTGTTACTGATATATCACATTATTATATAAAAAAACCTATTAAATGGAATTAATTTCTTCTTACCTCAACAGAATGACATGACAATGCTGAAACTCACTACTTCTAATTCCTCATTGCACAATATTGTGAAACACATGCAGAAACAAATTTTATACAGGCTAAATATAAACACACACAATGTCTTCCAATATCTCTGTACACTATATAGGAAGACTTATAAATGTGGAACACAACTTGGAATTAAAGTGACTATGTGAATATGTTACTGGATTTGAAATGTAGGGATCTTTTAATTCTGATTCAACTATACCAGCATATTTTAAATTACTTTACTGATCTCTGCACAATTATAATTTTTATATCAATAGAACTGAGACACCAACCTACTAATTCATAAACAGGAGGTTTTTTTCTATCCTGGCAGCTATTATGTGAAGGATGTCACAAGAAAGGAAAAGAGGAAATGTCAATTAAATAAGAACAGCAAAATGTACTCATTATTTCTCTTTCTTCTGTCTGTTTAGCTTGTTTGCAATGTAAATTAAGGTCTTTTTAATGTTTAAAAGTATTTTTGTAATGTTGTTTTATGTTAAATTATTTTTTTGCCTGTAAATCTCACAGTAATTTGTAAACCAGCCACAACACGAAAAACATGGACATTTTTAAAAAATCTTGTGCAGTGTAAGGAGAGAGGGCACTTTGTTCACTGCTGGAATACAGCTTACTTCCAAGGTATTGATCTGTTTCTTGTGTACAGCAGTCTTGTAAAATTCAGGACATAAATGAAGGATAGTATTTCTCTATTTTGAGTAATATTCATTAATATCATTAATTTGCCTACTCTTTGTTTAGCTCACTCACCAACATTAAATGTAATTTTCAAGACTGAAAATTTCATGCAATATTTGTTCCACATCAGTTAAAAGCCCATCACTGAAACCCAGCAATACCAATCACAGACAAGTACCTACACTCCCCAAACCTCTGGTTGTTCCTTCAAGTTTTTTCAACTCGACGGTGACCTAAATGAAATATTCTTAGTTTTAGATATATAATAGCACAACTGTGGATGCTGTGGGTGCAAATAATAACACAGTTCACAGAACTGTAAACTCACTCTTTCACTCCATGTAAAAGAAATTCTTGCAAAGTTATTAAGAGAAATGTTGGGATATCCCTCTATCCTGAATCAAAGGATTAAAGTTTATTCACAGATACACATTTGCTGCTGCAACAATGTGTATTCTGCTTCCTTGCATGTCTTGGTTGCCTACCTTCCTAACCTTGCATTTTAGTGGTCAATGCATGTTGAAAGGGCATCCCTTCTTGACAAATGTATTTTAATAACTTGAACTCAAGCCTCTGGTATAGTGTATTAGAGCAGAATTGAAGAGAATAGAGAGGCTCTTACCTTACTATGACTTAAGTAATCTATTGCTTCCAAGATTTTCACTCCCAAATGGGAGAAGAATGAACCAAACAACTTTCTTCTTTAGCAGCTAAGCATTTTGTTGTGATGTTCTATTATATTAAAAAAAATGTTGTAAAAAAAGGAAAAAAAGAATACCATATATATTCAGCTATTAATTTATTGTTCAATTAATTATTTAATAGTCTAATAGTCTAAAGTAATACCAAAAGGTCTGTGAGGAAGCTCTTAAAATCATTGTATATGATATATATATATGTATGGGATCTGTGGTTAGCACTTCAGTATGTCTCATGAGCTGCAAGGTTGAAAGGTTTCAATGAGCTTGGAACATCACAACATCTTTATCAAGGAGATCTGTGTATGGATTGAGGTGGGCCCTCCACCTCAGTTTGATGCACTTAGATTTGTTTTTAAATTTTTTCTTAAATTTTCATGTGGGCTGCTCCCACATGAGGAATGAGTGAGACATTCACAGTTTTCCCATGCTAAGATTGAGGCCACAGTGGGTTTGCCAAACCTTTTCACCACAGAGGCACAGGCAGAGCTCAAGTTCAGGTAGATGAGGCAGCAGGCAGTTGGCCCTCAGGGAGGTGCTGAAATGAGCTCTGGCCAAGGTCAGACCTGCACTCCTAGTTTATGGAACAGCCCAAAAGCTTTGACTAGCAGTGACAAAAAATAAGATTTGCTGAATTACATTTGTGGTCACAGTAATTTTAATTTTTTTTTCCTTATATATCTACTGTTATAGCAAAATTCTTCTAGGTCACATCACTCACTCATGCCAAGAGACCTATTATAAAACTCTCCATTCATTGATGGGACAGTTTGTATCTAAATGTGTCTTAATGAAGACTTTCTTGGAACAGATGAATACATACTACTAAGCTGTTCTTCACATGTACTTTATTTAGTAAATTAATTGGTAATCTCTTATCCACTCTTCTCATTAGTGAAAGAACTACATTTCCTGAAATTACTTTAATTCAGGTTTGCTGAAGAGCATAAATAACTTTTTTTTTCCCCAAAAAAATTAATAAGTACATTGGTAAAAGCCTTTTTGTGACAATTTTCTTACCCATTACTGAATAACATGAATCTAAAATTGTGATTTGCTGCACAGACTTATTTCTGCTTTTATCTGGCTGTATAGTATTTATTTTTAATGTTAATGCATCCTCTCGGGAAATATCAGTAGTGTATAATGACTTTCTCCTGGTGTATAGGCATGCTAGCAAAAAATCTGAAGAAAAAGTTTGTTTACTTGCATTATTGCTGTTGAACATTAAAATCATGAAAGATTAAATATACCAAATGCTATATAAAACTTTAACATGGACCATGAATAAATATGTAAAAGTTATGACTTGTCTTACTGAGACCAGTAATATATGGTTACAGGAAGGTGAAGTCCAATGGAAATATTTCACAGTCAAGAAGAAATAAAGAAAATCTGTATGTTTGTTCTGTACTCTCATTGCTCACTGATTTTTGCAAACTTGGGTTTGCTTTGCTTTAATTTTTTTCTGTGTCTTAATTGCTGCAAACATAAGCTTCCATGTACAGTAAGGCAACATGGAAGCACAGAAACATTTTTGGTCTTGGCTCATTGTTGTTTAAGAATCACCAAATACTAATAAACTGAACTCATCAATTGAAGTCAAAGGTGAAGAGTATCCTAAAAATAAGAAGAGACCCAGTATCACTTCAGTTTTCCTGTGGTGAGTTCTTAAGAGACACTCATGACAGATTACAGTGATTTGTAAGAGAAAATATGTTGCATATAATGACAACCCGTGATACTTCTGCATACCATGTAAAGACTGTTAAGAATTTTACAAACACCAATTAATTTCTGTAATATGCCATATTAATATAACACCATTTAGATTGGATGGTTGACGCATTTGAAAATAGAATAGAGCTGACCTTTCATGTGGGCCAGCATTATTCAAATGACAGAACACTGAATGACTTAGCCTGAATATCTTTCTAGATTTGTAAACTTTGTGCAGTATTTTCAACAGTGTTTGCTGCTGGCCGTGATTTCCACCATTGCAATCAACAATACAGAAAAAAAGCACCTGATCTCATAAATTAATTTTAGTGCTCTACTGTGTACAAAGACAAGTGAGATTTTACCTACATCTCTACTGTAAGATTAATTTTTTACCTTGGATTTAAGATAATTAAGGAATAAAGTGCAAGGACAGGTATAAGGATAGATAAAGAAGGGTAATTTTTCTTCAGTATTTATGTGTTGAAAAACATCTAGATTCACTGTTAAGACCATTTTGAGATTTAGGATTTAGAAGTAAGACAACAGGGAAATATGCATTGGGAAAAAAAGAATCATTGTTATCTCTGGTTCTATCATTGTTATAGATCTGCTCAATTTAATGGGATCATCTATATAGTTGTAAGAACAGAGCTGTGACATGTAGAAGGCACTGTTTTCTTTTCCTGTCTAGAAACCAGAACTGAAAGCTTACCTCTGCTTCTTGTTCAATAAAACATTTAAGACTGTGTTTCAGTTTAGAATTCTGAAGGGTTACTAACTTTAGAGAAATGCATACATGAGTTTCCAGTTAATAATGTACATAATTCTTCACTAGGTTAGAGTCAGAAATTTCAGTAGTTTACTGGAGTAAACCTTTGGAAAATGAGGTATTAACAAATAGCACTTAAGATAAAAGGAAACAAAAGCTTTATTTTCCAAACAGTCTTCCTCTCTGTTCTGTGTTAAATCTCTCTTATTCAGGCCTTGAAATGTAGTGCAGGCTAATTATTATCTTCTGAAGATGAGCATTAGGAAGGAAAATTAGAGTACGATGAAAGGGTGATAAAATTTCTGTATTGAAAGTAAATAAAGACAAACTATAAACACTAGCAAAAGAACACTAAAAAAATAGAACTGATAAATGAGGCATTCTATATTAATAAAGTTCTTTTATTTTTACTTTGAAACACCATTTCCTTAGCATTGGTAACAATAATAATGATTCTTTTCACTGCCTGAGAATGCACACAGAACTTCTACAAGGATAATCATGTGAGTTTATGAAGATGCCCTGCTGCTCCATTACTGCAGTATTAAACTCAGCAATGGATAATCCTACCAGATGACACAGAGAGGGTTGACTACAAAAATAAACTGCATATATATTTGACTAGAAAATAAAGTTCTCTGTTATTTTTTTGCATTCAAAGTAAAATTAAAAAAAAACACCAAAAAAACCCCCACCAAAACCACAAACAGTGACAACAAACAACAACAACAAAACCCCCAAACATTTAAATGTGTGTTTCTTGAATATTGGCTTTTGGAGGGAGGCAGTTTTCATCTTTGCTTTTTAGTGAATGCACTGTGTTATTCGTTCACATCTGAAAGTATTTGCTTTTAAACCAATCACAGTGAGGAGACTTTCAGGAGAAAGCAGCTATGTCAGAATAGGTAGATTGTCAGCATGTGATTGTGGGGCAGCTGTAAATGACAGACCATATTGAAATGTTCCCACAAATCTGGACTTCCTAAGTGTCAGATGGATTTGCTACATGGACTCACTGTGAAAAATCAGAATTATTGAGAGAAATTGTTTTGAACAGTCTGTATATATAGTTGCCTGTTATCTTCCTAACCTGCTAGAATATAGGGATATTTTCACATACTGAGAAAATAAACAGTCTTGATAGATGCAGCAAGCCTTCTCAAACTCCCTCTGAGATGTATAAATAACAAATAATTTTTTCTTTGTTGTTTTTTTTTCTTCCTCTCAGGTCTTGTATCTGGTTATACTCCTTGGGTGCTACATTCTGTGATAACAGTTCTGAAGTCTTCCAGCTAAGCCTTGAAATCTTAGTGTTTACAAGCCCACGTGACAGTGAATAAAGACCTACAAATATGGCCAGTGATGATGAAATGTTATGTGGTTAATTATCAATGGAATTAATGTTTTTATATCACGGACTATCTCAATCTACCATTTGGTTGGATATCTGGAAGTCACATGGCACATGATCTTCTCTTGAGATAATACCAAGGTAACAGCTGTGTTTAGTGATTGCATTCCTATTCCTTCATTATGCAGACATTAGTGAACTTGTGGCAGCCTCCCTGGTATACAAATAATCAAAAACATCCCTGGCTTGCATTTCAGGTGGTTTTTTTCATGATTATGTATCAGAATGTAAGATATTCCTCAGAACGATGAGAGACGCTCAGTTCTAACTAAAGTCGCAATGATAGAGAACCTCAGAAAATGCTAATGCATTTCAGACACTATGCTTACTGGCTATCGTCTCTGAACATGGTGACAGCTATTACACCGATGTTTCCCATTCTCCAAAGTCTGTCAAACCCAATTAAAAACTGCATTCTGGTAAGCCCCGTTCTTCGCAATAGCAGCTTGCTGTGGAGATATTTAGCTTACTTTCTACCTGATACAAAGAATCCTTGTATTTTCTGTTCCCTTCCCTATACATAGACAGGCATGTAAATACACAAATCTCCTAGAACAAAGATGACAACCTGTTTGCTTTGCTATGTGTGTTAATATTTCATTATGCTTTTTTTTTAAATGTAATGTTTTGATTAGTTAAAACTAGTGATAAAACCATTGCCCTCCTGTCAAAGATTATCTGTTTTTAAGATATCAAGCAACCAATCAGATTGTATGAGGCTTCCTAAAAGGCGACAAATAATTTAGATGTCTATGTTATGATGCTCTTTTCCATATTTTCCAATATTCAGACACTGACTGTACTGCAGAGTGATCTGGAACACCACAGATAGACTCCTGCTCTGTATTGTCTTCTGGAGGATCCCGTCTCTGTCGACTGTAGAAAGAGACTAGGAAGATTGGTTGGTCTGAATGTGACACTTTTCGATGTGTCACTGTCCTAATTTTCCTGAAATCAGTAGAATGTTGTATTGTCAAACTACAAAGAAGAATTTGTCAATGTATTTCAAAGTGACTCATTACACTGAAAGTAGATAAAAGATTGTGCTACTACTCTACACTGTCAATGACAACTAACAATGTTTCTGAATTCCTTGGGTTCTGGTACAAGTTTAGTGTGTAGAACTACTTCTAGAATTGATAAATTTTACTATATACAGAGTAGTAAAAGGGACAAATAACCAATTTCTCGTTTGTTTTATTACCAGTATGTTTGTGATAATTCTTTGAAGGAAAATCCATTGAGAGTTAATACAAAGAGATTGTTTTTGACTCAAGGGGTTTCTGGACCCTGAATAAGTTGGAAACTGGGAAAGTGGGTGGTAGAAATAAAATGGGTGCATTCACACATGAATATTGTTCTCTGTTTGAAGTGTCTACTTGTAAATGAGCTGCTAGGAGGCAGCTAAATGAGTATTTGAATGGGCAAAGTAAATTAGTGATGGGAAAAACTATCTGTGATGGAAAAAAAAAACTTTGATCTGTAGACAATAAGCAATGGGCAAGTCTTTATTGTCTTAAAACTCTGTGGATGTGACTGATAAACAAGACCTATTATTGTGTAACTATATGTAGCTGAAAGCTAAAGATTAGAGGAAGCACACAGTGAAATAGATCTCTACCCATGCTGTGAAACTGGTATGTGCCACTGAAACCACAAAAGATATTGTTGAGCGGACGGAATGTCACTGGGTAGCTGATGAAGAGGAGGGAGGATGAAGTCATACCCCTCAGGGGTACAAGATGACCACTCTTCTGTTAAAGCACAAATGCAGTGGTGTTTTTAGGGGTGTGCTTTGCCAGCCTCCTGGCATGTACTGGCCTTACGTGACAGGATGCACAAGGTATATAACTGACCTGGAGCTGCGATGCAGCGTGGTAACCAATTTCAACCAATGTTCTCATTGTGAGGACACTCTCTAATAGTTGGTGCTTTTTCATCTCAGGGTCCAGATTATGCTCCATGGTATGCTACCGCTACCATATTTATTGGAGTTGATGGTGCCGAAGTATTATGCTTTTACTGTGCTAGGTAATAAACTGCTTTTTCTATTACAGCAAATAAATTATTTTAAATATATATATTAATGTATATATTTTTTCCGTTGTGCTTCATCTTTTACTAAACTTAACTGTAACACAAAGCCGCTCATATGTGTTTGAACTTTGCAGTGAATTCAATACAATGCTTATGGCATGAAATGCTTCTACAGACTTACTTAATAGATATAGTTCCTTGCTTTGAAGTTCAATACTTCAGTATAAAACTATGGATATAGTAAGTTATGGTATTACAGAATCATAATTAAGATATTCAGTCTCTTTCTCAGAAAGAGTGAGAATTCAGAGTGGAATCTATAGGAACATGGAATTAGATTCAGTCTGTTAATGTGAATTGTCTTCAGTTCTGTGTGTTTTGTTGATAACACAAGGTGTGCTGACAGTCGTGATTCATAAACATGTGCATATGTCGCACTTAGGTTATGATGGGTAGTAATGTAAATTTTTTTTAGGCACTGTCCTAGGATCTTTCTTAAAACATTAGGAAATGAAATTGAAGTTGCTATTGGCAAAGAGTTTGAATGAAGATTTGTTATTGCTACTTTGCTTTCTGTTACATACCTTGTGAAGTCAGCTTTCTCTTTATGCTGCCAGAGAAAGTAAAGAATAGAGACATGATCATATCAGAAAGGGAAAAAAAAAACCCAGTCATGATTCACCCAGCATACCTTCTCTTTCAATAAGATTTTTTTTCTATACCATTGTGCATATAAAATTTATGGGTACAGTCTGGAATTTTTTTCCCAAACAAACTAGGTGATTACATAATTTTCTTGTTAATTATTATGGCTGAGATAGTAAACTATCTAGGAAATGTCCACTAGCAAACAATTTGTCTTAAAATTGATAACAAAACAAAACAAAACAGAAACCGCTACAAACAAACACAACAAAACAAAATTAACAATAAAACAAAAAAAGCAAAGGCTTGCCAATGGGTCAAGGAAAATCTAACCTATACAATTAGGATTTTTTTTACACTTAGAATTACATATACATTAAATATAATATTAGTTTTTAATTCTGTGTGTACAATATTACATCTTATACCATTCTTTGAAATTAACTAATTACATATTTCTGAAAAAACATGGATTCAATACATGCTAAAAAGAACCAAAATAATTCTGAGCCAGCTAAGTAAATGACTGTTGGACTTGATAGCTTGAAAGTAAAAGAAAATAAATGTTGAAACCCAAACCTATTTTTACTGCTACAATATCTTCTCTTTTCCTCTGCTTTTGCAAATGACTACGGATGCCTACATAAGAAGAACTCTCTATTTGTGGTCAATATTAAACTTTAAACTACATCCACAGTTTATCTGCTAATTTTACTGCATTATGGGGAAAAAAAAGAGTAGAAATCTGAAATTGCCATTTAAAAAATATCAAGAAGCAAAACTGAATTCAAATGCCTAAACTACTTTTTTTGGGTTGAAGAGCTGTCATATCTGCATGTATTTCTTAGCAGTGATGTCAACATGGCATATTCAACAATTTTGAATTAGGTCACATTAGGACAGGCCACACAGGAACATGTGCAGATGGCTCTTGAAAGTCACTAGAAAAAGAGACTCCACAAGTGACTTAGTTGGCACAGTTAATGAGTCAGGAATTATAAAATATATAGTTATTTTCTTTCAAGAAAGTCCCACCCACAAACTATATGCAAATTAGTTAAATTTGGATTCCGATTTGTTTGGGGAAATCTTCACAAGGATGCTTATGGGCAATTTAGTGATTCAGGAAAATAAGGAAATTGGATAAGTTTAGCCACAAAATGGCTTTGCTCCACTTATAAATAGACAGTCTGGAGCCCTAGGGAAAGTCTGGTCTACTCATAGTGATGGAGTACAATTCAGAGATAGCCCTTGGCTCCTTTGTGGCAGTGTTGGAACTGTGCCTTCTTAGTGCCTTCTCCTGGTAAACTTGAAGCACTTAAGTTTCTGCAGAGTTCAAGCTCAAAACATCAGTGCTAGGCTGGTCTGAAGCACAAGGCAGAGCAGAACACATTGTCCAAGCCGAGAGCAGCAAGACAGAGTGTGCTGCTGAGCAGAGCAAAACACACTGAGGCAAAGCAGTGAGTCAGAAGCAGCACAACTGCTTGCAGCTTGGCTCAATTTATATTATTTGTCTGAGTGTAAGGGGTCCTTTGTCCACCAATCAGAATGGCATTTGCAAAACTAACCATATTAGGTGAAACCGGGGCTTGCTTACCCTTATTTGGTCAAGACGCTCTCAAGTGTATATACACCAATAGATACTTGATTATTGCTTTGGGAGGGGACATAATGACCCAAGCCTTTGTTTTCTTCCTGCCCTTGCTTCCCCCATTAGCAGAAGGATGGGACAAGCCAGGACGTGTTTTATGCCTATGAGTCTTCTAGGACAACAACCTCTCTGGGCAGTCTGCTCCAGGGCTCTGTTACACTCACAGCAAAAATATTTTTTTCCTCATGTAGAAGTGGAACTGTGCTTCAGTTTGTGTCTGTAGCCCCTCATTCTAACACAAGGCACCAGTGAAAAGAGACTGGCCTGCTCCTCTTGGCACCCATCCTTCAGATATTTCCAAACATTAATAAACCCCCTCTCAGTCTTCTCTTCTTCAGGCTAAACAGTCCTAGGTCTCTCAGCCTTTCCTCCCTTAATCGTTCTCACAGCCTTCCATTGGACTCTCTCTAGTGTTTCCCTGTCCTTCTTGCACTGGGGAGCCCAGAACAGGTAACAAGACTTTAGATGTGATCTCACTAGGACAGAGTACATGGGGAAAACAACCTCACTTGAACTGCTGGACACACCCTTCTTAATGCATCTCAGGATACTATTTTCCTACTTGGCCACAACAGCACATTGCTGTCCGATGAATAATTTATTGTCAACCAGGACTCCAAGGTCCTTTTCCATGGAGCTGTTTGCTAGAAAGCTGACCCCTAATTCAGTGTTATTTCTGCCCAGGTGCAGCACTCTGTGCTTATCTTTGTTGCACTTCATGAGGTTCCTCTTTGCTCTTGTGTTGATTTGAGCTAATTGGAGGATTTGAGTGAGAAATTAGACTATTGGCTGAGAGAGATAAACAGTGTGTCACATCACCGAGTTTTGCTGAGAAGGAAAAAAAAAATGTTTTTAAGAACTGTTCTGAAAACAATCAGATAGCAGACAGCTTCTGTCTGTTCTGGCTGTGGCTGCTTCTCTTGCATGGTCTACTTTGTCTCTTTGTCTTTTAGCTAATTCAGAGTAAAATTACTAACTCCTTTCTATCACTAATCCTTCTTACCGATCTTCAGCTTATCTGCAGCATCAACTGGTGGTGAGATAAGACTGGGGAAGGGGAGAAAGGTGGTGGTGGTGGGGTTTGGTTACCCTCTCTTGGGGATTTTGATCTCCGGGAGGGGTGTGGTGTCTGTATTAACTTTTCACTGTACATATCTGTAAATATCTGTTATATCTTGTAAATATTTGCTTGTATATTGTGCATTACTGTAAATATAAAGCTTCATTTACTAACTTCCAGTTTTTCTTTTCTGAGTCTTCGCTGGGGTTTATAAAGTTGGGGGGGCAGGTAACTGCTAAACTACTACAGCTCTCCAGTCTGTCTAGGTTTCTCTGAATGTCAGGACAGGCTTCTGGTGCATCAGCCAATCCTCCCAGTTTTGTATCATCAGTAAAGTTGCTGAAGGTACATTCTGTCTCACAATCCAGGTCATTGATGAGGATGTTGAACAAGACCAACCTGTGGGGAACATGACTAGCTGCAGGTCCCACTATTGGTCATGACCCTTTGTGCTCTGTTGTTTATCCAGTTTTTAATCCATCTCACTGTCCACCCTTCTAACTCATACTTCCTGGGCTTACCTACAAGGATGTTATGGAAGACAGTGTCAAAAGGTTTGCTGAAGTCAAAGCAGAAAATATCCTCTGTTCTCCTTGTATCTACTCATTCACTCACGCCATCATAGAAGGCTATCAAATTAGGCAAATATGATTATCCACCTGCTCAGACCACAAATAGCACTCACTGCCAGGGAGAGGCTTTGACAGTTTCTGAAGCCTGTGACCTGTCATGAAATGTCATTAAGTCCTCTAAGACTAAATATAAAGAAGGAAATTGATTGAAGGTGAGATAACTACCATCATAAATGTTGAAGAAATCACTTGTGGATTCCATGTCACACAACTAACTACATCTCACTCAGTCTGAATCACACATTATCAAGTGCCTTGTTGCAGGTCACTCAACAAGGAAATGTTCACTCAGAAATCACTTACCAAATGCCATTGAGAAAAACTGTTCAATTAGACTTACTGATCAGCTCTTAAAAAAAGATCAGCATCAAAAATTGTTCTCAAAGGAGTCCTCTACTACTACTGCTGCTGTGCACTATGCTACTTCTTGTACAATCTTTATGAAAGCTCTTACAGCAAATACCTCACATGAGAAACCTTTATGGAAAGTTCTGACACTGAGTACTGTTGGAGACAAGAGTGCTCAGTGCCTCAGAGAAAAACCTTACTTCTCAGAAATAAATTCTTTGGTACAAGAGTGGAGGTCTTTCCTAGGCTAACAACACTCTGAGGGTTTCTTTCACTCCTTTATATTCCTTCATTAAAATCTCCATGGTGAAATCATGCAAATCAGATTCTCTGGGACAGTATTTTTCATTTATCAAAAAATAGAAGCCCTGTGGACCTTTTTACTTTAGGACTAAAATATTAAAATAAAATTTGTTGCCAAATAAATTCAAATAAGACTGCTGAATATGGTACCTAAAAGTTGTCAAATAAATAAAAAATGATGTGACATTTATACTAATTTAGGGATGTAGATTGCCTTATTTTCTTTGCATGTTTTGATAATGATGCATAAATAAAATAATGTAAAATTCACAATACATTTTATAAGCTCCAATTTTGCTTTGAATCAAATTGTTAAGTGGCAGTTTCTCATAGTTTCTTGATTTTAGGAAGTATTTTTTAGACAGGCTTTGAAAATGTATTTGACATTTTCCATCTCCTCTCTCCTCTCCTCTCCTCTCCTCCTCTCCTCTCCTCTCCTCTCCTCT
>VWZI01017166.1:117658-171449 GCA_013396835.1 Psilopogon haemacephalus | reverse complement strand
GTATTAAAGACTGCACTCTGCTACTTATTCCGGTGTCTCCACCATTAGTTGTGAAGTTATTAGTTGCTCATTAGCTGTCATGAGAGCTCTGTGTCTTCTCTCACCATGACCTTTTTGCCAAGGCAGTCCTGGGGCATGAGCCTCCTTTTACTGAAGTTTATTTTCAAACATCATTCACAGATTCACAAAATCAGAGAATGTCATGGGCTGAAAGGGAGCTTTAAAGATCATCCAGTCAAACCCTCCTGCCAGAGCAGGATCTCCTGTACCAGATCACACAGAAATGTATCCAGGTGCATTTTGACTGTCTCCAGAGAGGGAGACTCCACAAGCTCCCTGGGCAGCCTATTCCAGTATTCCATCACCCTCACAGTGAAAAAATTCCTCCTCATATTTACATGAAACTTTTAATGCCTCAACTTCTGCCTATTGTCCACTGTCCTGTCATTGGGCATCTCCAAGAAGAGCCTGGCTCCATCTTCCTGGTACTCACCCTTTACATATTGATAAACATTCTCGAGGTCACCTCTCAGTCTCCTCCCCTCCAAACTAAAGAGCCCCAGCTCCCTCAGACTCTCCTTGTAAGAGAGATGCTCCATTCCCTTAGTCATCTTAGTGGCTCTGCACTGGACTTTCTCAAGCAGTTCCCTGTCCTTCTTGAACTGCAGGGCCCAGAAGCAGACACAATATTCCAGATGTGGCCTCATTAGAGCAGACTAGAGGGACAAGAGAACCTCCCTTGACCTACTAACCCTTAATACACCCCAGAATAGCATTGGCCTTCCTAGCCATGAGAGCATTTTGCTGGCTTATGGTCAAACTCCTGTCAAGTAGGACCCCCAGATCCTTTTCCTCTTCACTGCCTTCCAACGGGTTAGTCCCCAACCTATACTGGTACTTGGGGTTGTTCTTTCCCAGGTGCAAAACTCCACACTTGTATTTGTTGAATTTAATTAAATTTCTTCCTGCACAACCCTCCAGCCTGTCCAGATTTCACTGAATGGCAGCACAGCCTTCTGGTGTGGAAGCCACTGCACCCAGTTTGGTGTCATCAGCAAACTTGCTGACAGGGCACTCTATGCCCTCATCCAGGTCATTGATGAATATATTAAACTGGTACCAGGACTGATCCCTGTGGAACTCCACTTGTTACAGGCCTCCAACTAGACTCCTTGATAAAACCATGCTGACTGGTCCCAATGACTCCCTTGGCCTTGATATGCTGAAGGACAGCACAGAGGATAAGTTGCTCCATTACCTTTCTGGGGATGGAGGTGAGGCTGACCAGTCTGTAGTTACCTGAGTCCTCCTTCTTGCCCTTTTTGAAGCTTGGAGTGACATTTGCCCTTCTCCAGTCCCCAGGCACCTCTCCTGTCTGCCATGACTTGCTGAAGATGGTGGAGAGTGGTCTGGCAATGACCTGTGCCATCTCCTTCAGCACCTGTGGGTGCATGTCATCAGGACCAATAGACTTACGGATTACTGAACTGTTCCTTAACCCAGTCCTTATCAACCAGGGAACACTCCTTTGTCATGGTTTCGTCTGGTGCCTCAGATGTCAGGGGCTCCTGAGCAGTCTCCAGCAGTACAGGCAAAGAAGATATTTAGTAACGCCACATTCTTTGTGTCCTCTGTCACCAAGGTGCCCTCCTCAGGGGGCCTACATTGCCTTTAACATTAGCTTTTCCTGCAATGTATTTGAAGAAGCCCGATTTGTTATCCTTGACCTCCCTTTCAAGGTTGAGTTCCAACAAGACCTTTGCTTTCCTAGTTGCCTCCCTGTATCCTCTGACAACAGTCCTATACTCCTCCCAGGTGATCAGCCTGTCTTCCATGATCTGTAGACTCTCTTCTTCCACTTAAGTTTGCTTAGCAGTTCCTTACTTAACCATGCTGGTGTCCTGTCTCCCTTTCTTCGTTTCCCACTTGCTAGGATGCAGTGATACTGAGCTTGGTAGAAGAGATCCTTAAATGCTAACCAACTATCATGGGTCCATCTGCCTTTTAGTACCCTGTCCCATGAGATTTCATCCAGCTATTCCTTGAAAAGGCCAAAATTTGACCTCCTGAAATCCAGAGTTGTAGTCCTGTTTGATATCTGTTCCTACAAGACAAGATCTTGAACTCCACCATCTCATGATCACTAAGACCAAGGCTGCCCTCAACCTTCACTGCTTCAACCAGACCCTCATTGCTGGTGAGGATAAGATCCAGCTAGTCCTAGTTGCCTCCTCCCCTGTTTGCATCAGAAGTTGTCATCAATGCACTGGAGGAACCTCTTGGACTGGCTGGCTGGCTGAGTAGCCCTTCCAGCAAATATCTGGATAGTTTAAATTTCCCATGAGTACCAGGGCCTGTGATTGTGAGACTGCTGTTAGCTGTCTGTAGAAGGCCTCATCAACTTCCTGATCCTGATCTGGTGGCCTGTAATAAACACCTACAACCATATCACCCGTGCTAGCCTGTCCCTTAATTCACACCCACAAGCTCTCAACTCACCTCTCATCCACCCCTGGACAGAACTCAAGACATTCTAGTTGCTCCCTCATGTAAAGAGCAACTCCAGCACCTCGCCTTGCTGACCTGTCTTTCCTAAAAAAGACATAGCCATCCATGACCACCTTCCAGTCATTGAGCTGTCCCACCACGAGTCTGTAATTGCCACCAGGTCATAACCCAGTGACCGCACATGGAGTTCTAACTCCTCTTGTTTATTCCCCATGTTTTGTGCATCGGTGTATAAACATTTCAGGGATGGAGTCGAGTACATAGTTTTCTTCCATGAAGGGGGGTAGACCCTCTGGGTATCTAAAATGCCAATGCCCTGCTCCTCAAGTGCTGGCCTATTACACCCTGGATTCTCACTGACATAGCTAGTTTAAAGCCTTGTCAATGAGTCCAGCCAACTCATGCACAAGGGCTCTTTTCCCCTTATGGACAGATCAACTCTATCTGCTGCCACTAGTCCTGGTGTCAAGAAAACTTCCCCGTGGTCAAAAACCCCAAAGTTCTGTTGGTGGCACCTAGCTCTAAGTTATGTGTTAATCACATGGAAGTTTTTCTTCCTTAATTATCTCTACCTGTCACTGGAAGGATTGAGGAGAACACCGCTTGTGCTCCCCACCCCTCAAGTAATCTCCCCAAAGCCATGAAGTCTTTAAAGAATGTTTTTATACTCCTATCCATTGCCTTGTCACTGCCAGTCTGTATAACCAGTAGTGAGTAACAGTCTGATGGTCACACCAGACTAGGAAGTCTCTTGCAAATGTCCCTAACCTGTGCGCCAGGCAAGCAGCATACTTCCCTGTGGGATGGATCTGGCCTGCAAATCAGACTCTCAGTTCCCCTACTACTGCTACCTTTCTTTTTTTTCCTGCTTACACTAGTCCTAAGTTGTGGAACCAGCTGACAAGTCTTGAGTGGCTGTGTGCATGGGTATTCATTTATATCCTCATTCATCTAGCCCTCTGTTACAAGGGCGTCATACCTGTTGTGTGTGGACAACTGGGAAGATTGGGGGGACTGGGAGGAAACTTGCCTGCCTCTCCTGCCTGGCAGATTCAAATATCTGTGCTAAACAGCTTCTCATTCTTACAGCTGCAGTATATGACATTTTGTTCCCATTACTGCATCTTGGAGAGTATCAGTGACATCCAGAGTTTCTGATCACTGCCATCTCTTATGCCACCTGAAATACATAGATTTGTTTTCCTATTGCAGGTTCCATTGTTTGCATCATTCCTCTATGGTCTCACAACCAATATTCTTCCCAGGAGAGTTCTTCAAACTCCTTGTTACAGCCCCCACCAAGCTTCTAATGGATCAAAGAAGCTATACATTTTCAGACTCTTGAAGGAGCAGTGAACTACTTTGGCTTCTTGGCAGTCTGCATCTGCAGCTGTTACATAAAGCTGGTTTTCTCTCCCTTGCCTTGGAAGCACTGAGCAAATGCTGTTTCCTCAGAGAAGTGGAAGGACTGAGTGGATTACATTTCCTCTGAGATGGTCTCTGCTTTTCCTGTCACAATCTGCATGAAAATGATTGAGTTTGTGCTTGCTAATAATGAGACAAGGTTGTCCAGAGGGACTAGTTGTCAATCTTTTCTCCCCAAACAGCCAGATTTTACTCTCCATATTCTCATCCATTCTCCAGTTCTCCATCTTTTCCTCCCTCTTTTTTTTTTTTTCTTTCTGATTTTCTGTGTCATCTTTCTCTCTCCTTCTGTTTGTTTTTATCCTGTTAAGTTGTCATTTGGCAGGTTGGCCACCTACCTCACTGCCTCACTTGACCTTTCATTATAGGTCAGCTCTTCCCATGTAAGTGCCTGTTTATCCAGTTTCATCACCTCTCACCACAGTAAAGCAACCAGTCCTTGTTAGTGTTCTTTCATCTGGTTTTAGGATTGGTTTCTTGAGGAAAAAGAATCTCTGTGATTATACTGTATGAATGCCTATATTTACCCTTTAGTGGTGATAAAGTGTTAAGCCTTTGGCAAAGCTTGGAAGTGGAATAGGAGAATTTAACATGTCTTTTTATCAAGAAGATGGTCACACAGAAGAAACATACTTTATTTCATTTTCCTCTGAAGAGAAAGAACACAGTTTGAACTTATTCTTACCAGACAATAGAATAACTACGCAGAGGACTGTGAGATTCTCATTCTATTAGGCATTAAATTATTAGAGCTTTAGTCTGCATTTATTTCTTTTGTGGACTTTCCAGATTCTCTACAAATTCTGATTTTGGCCTTTCTCAAAGTTGCAGCCGTCATTTTTTTTTCTCTCCTAAGCGTGTTCTTTGCTTTCTGGTAACACTCATGGTGTACTGTTAATATTATTCAGTTATGAAACCAATCAGTCACAATGTACAGCTCCAGCCTTAGAACATATGCCTCCAAGCTCCTCAGAAAATGCAATTACTATCTTCCAATAATTATGTATTATAATTTTGGGTACTTGTATCAGCAGCCCCCAGACTATCTGTATGTCTTTTACTTAGATTTTTGGGTATCTGCCAAGAGAGGTTTAGATTGGTTATTAGGAAAAAATTCTGTACAAAAAAAGAGTGCTCAGGCATTGGAATAGGTTGCCCAGAGAGGTGATAGAGTCATCATTCCTGGAGGTTTTCAAGAAATGTGTGGACATGGAACCTTGGCAGGGGATTTAATGGCCGTGGTAGTGTTAGGTCAATGGTTGGACGTCATGACCTTAGAGGTCTTTTTCAACAAAACCAATTCTATGATTTTATGATAACTGTGATGTAAAACAGAACCTCCTGGCATTCGCAGAACTATTTTCTGATATTTGTTTCTTAATCTGTTGCCTGTATATTATTTAGATTGTAAATATTTGGTGTAGGGATCATCTCCAGCTTTCTGACCACTATATTGTATTTGACTAGTAAGCAAAGCATATAGTTAGAAAAAATATTGCCATAGTTTTAAAACATTTCTGTATGTTAAGAATGCTTTAGGAAGGTTTAAAAAAACACATGCTTTCTATTGCACAGCCTTTTGAAAATAGGAAGTTGGAGCTTCCTTAACACATGCTTGGAATATTTCAGTCTTAACTTGATCCTATGGAATTCTAACTGCAGATGTTTCTCAGAAATACAGAACTTAAAAGTGTGAAACATCTTGTAAGAATTAATGAGCAAAGATAAATAATAGCATCCTGGTTGAAATCAAAGGAGAAAATCACAGAATTTGAAAAGATACACATTACAGTAAATTATCTGTGAAATGTTTAATGATGAGAAGTTACTCTGGCCTATGTTAGAATGGACTCACCTTGCAGTGGGTGAGCCCAAGTCTTACAAAAATGACAGAGAATCACTTCTGGCCAGAAATATCTAATCAGACAACAGAAAACATGCTAAAAAAAATATGTGGTTTGTAAATATAATTTTATGCAATTATTCCTGAAGGAATCATGATGCACCTCTGTAACTCACCCTACATGACACTGAATTACGTAGAACTATTGAATACAGAGAGATGATTTCACATACACACATATAAAACCCCAAAATCAAGGATATGAAAAAAAAAAAAAAAAGTGGAGATATCATTTAAGTAGAGTTGATGACAGTTAAAAACAAATCTGAGGAGAAACGAGAGTATTTTGGCATCCTGTTCAGTTTGCCATACACTCTGTCTCCTGTGTATAATTAATCATTTGCACCTGTGTGGAATGTCACAATTCTTATTTGGTGACATTTTGAACTGGAATAAGTAATACAGTAGCTGCAGGGGGTTGGTAAATAAATGGTTTTCCTTATTTACTTCTTATCTTTTCCCTCACCTGGAATATGTTAAACATGCTTCAAACCTGACTTGATTTCAAGTATGAATATATTTCCCATGGCAGCATCATATATCTTACTTGAAGGTGTGAAGGAAAGGAAGAAACAAAAATGTTTTCACTTTCTTGCACTATTTTCACATTTCAGCATATTTGTGTCCTCAAGGTGTCATGTAAGTGAGCAGTGAGTACTTCTGACAGCAAACATATATGGATAAATGACTAAATTTACTAATTTTAATTGTTAACTACTCTCTGACTTTGCAAAACTTCTTGAACACCATAGAATTTCATGGACAGTTTCACAGGGAAAAAACCCTGACAAGATTTTAAGTGGCCAAAACCTCAGTATATTCTGATACAGTGTTAACTAAGTGGTTAATATAGATGTGTACAAATATGTCCTCGTCACCACCTTGTCAGCCCCAGACTTCAGTCAGTAGATTGTTTTTCCTTTGGGGATTCCATATATATGGAAAGAGCTGTGTGAAACTTTCAGTGTGGAAAATTAACCCACACACAATTCCAGTTTTGTGGAGTTTTCAGAAGATTACACTGAGAGATGACTACCTAGTGTTTCATTTTAGCCATGAGACAGAAGTACTGATGGTACTCTCACCAATTCAGCACCACCATGAACAACACAGAACTGTTAAGAATCTCGAAGTGGCTGTTACTACCTGTTATCTTTCCATGCTGTTGATGTCACTTAGACTGATTGTTGTTATTGTTGGAAAAATTGAGAGGCTCATCTGAAAACTGAAAAGATTCGATTCAGGCACAGTTTACACAGGAGTTGCAATTTCATTGCAGCAGGTCTGGCCTTGGATATAAGTTCCTTGCCAGGAGCTGCTCTATTGCCATGGGTTTTGCTTGGCAGTTTGCATCAAATGGCTGTTCTGCTTTGTAAACTTTTGGTGTTGCTAAATTGTCAGATTGCCTTGATGCAGAAATGTAGTTCTGTTTCTGAGATGTTCCAGCTTCCTTGTTTTTCTTAACTCTATTCACAGTGCTGCATGCCATTATCATCCCATTGGACTTCTGAGGTGATGAATGAGTTTAAACTTTCAACAATAGCAACTTCAATACCTCTATTAAAAAGGAAATTGTGATGACTATGTCCTACATTCGTCATGCATTGATGACTTTGATCACATTCCTTTCCATGTCGTCAAATCTACATTACTCTTTGAGGACTGATGTGCAAATTTAACTCACTGTCTCTGATGTAAAAGCTTACTTTAGTCTGAGTCCTCTCCTGTCCGCTAAATTGGAAATTTTTTCTGGGCCACGACTGAGCAGTGCTGGCCTGTATATTCTTCTCTACATTTCTCATCCATTGTTTGACATATTTTATCATTTTCCAAAGGTATAAAATACAGCAAGTAAGAGCTGTACAAAAAGCATTCTACCAATTAAATGTGATCATCTCTTCCTGAAGGTAAAAAAAAAAAAACTCAGAAATTTTGATAAAGTACTCAGCACAGAAGAGGCTTTCAGTTGGTGTCTTTTCTATATGATTTTTTTCTCTGATTATGCCAGAAACAGCTGTTTTTAGGACTCTTTAACCTTAGGAAGTGCAAAATCTTTAACTTACCCAAAATGGAAAATTATAATTTTGTATCAACCGGGGCTGTGAAGGCAGTGTCTTTGGTAGCTGTGTACTGCAGGAATCAAGGAAATGGTGCCATGTGAAGTTAGCAAAGAGACATTTGAAAATGTTGTGGACTTTAATGTCTGTTTATATGTATTGGCTGCCTGTAAGGGGCTTTTCTGTGGCCTGTTCTGCACATATGGCAAAAAGTTTTCGAATGCAAATATAAAAACTTGTAGTTTTTTCTTCAAGATCTGGTTTATATTATATACAAGCAGAACACCTAATTTAAAAACATGACAAAGAAACTTCATGAGATTACATATTTGTTTTGTACTGCATACAGTAATGTATATTGTATCCTTTGTAAAACTGAAAAAAAAAAAATACGAGTAGCAAATTAGATTTCATTCAAATTTGGACTTTTTTATTTCCCCCAGGTGAATGTGACTTTTTCAACTAAATGATCTCTGGTGAAAATGTAATTCTTTTATTCTGTAAGAATAGCATATTGAAGAGTGATGGTGTAGCTTCACAAGTCACCACATCATCATTCACACATCACCTCCTGCTGAACATAGTACATTATCTTCAAGAGATAAATTCAGCATAATTGCAGGAAGAAAGATTTATGTCAGACATCAATAAAAACTTCCTAGTCCTAAGTGTGATACAACAATAGGGCAGGTTGTCTTGTGGAATCATTGAGGATTTCTGAAAACATGCTAGAGGAAAATATTTGTCAGAAGTAGTTTAATGCTGTTCTAGAATAGCGACATATATTCCTGTGATTTCAGTCATGATTGTCATATTGTGTCCAGAGCAACATAATTCAGCATTGACTAAAAAAATTTAAAAGGGAAAATTCACTTTTTGTGAGATACTGAGATTTTTCAGGTTAGAAATGAAAACGTGAGCTGCAAGAATGTCCATTTTTTTCACAGTCTTCAGGAGACACAGAAAAGAAAAACAGTGAGTTTCCTTGAGTAATCTTCCTTTCCTAGAGGATAGTTTCATGGTTGGAGGAATAGGAGAAATCCCTGCACAGGTCTAGCTTCCTCCAAGAGCAGTGTAGGTCTTGAATGGCAGAGAACTTAGGGGATCTGCCTCATTTGGTGGACAAGAACTGCAAAGGTGATCCATTTGCCCTCCACATAGGTCTGTAGGTGAAAACTTACTTTTGAGATGACACAATCTGTTGAAGGTAAAACTTCCCAGTGACTGGTTTATGGCATTTCTTCTCACAGAACGATAGAACTAAAGAACCATAGAATGGTAGGGGTTGGAAGAGATCTCTGGAGATCATCTAATTCAGCTGTCCTGCTAACACAGATATGCCTAAATGAGGCTGCACAGGAATGTGTCCAGGAGGGTTTTGAAATTCTCCAGAGAAGGATACACCATGGCTTCTCTGGACACCCTGTTCCACTGCCCCACTGTCATCTCATCTCTGTTGCACTTCTGCTAAAGAGTAAATAGCTGATCCAATGTTAAAGCTTTGGTTTGATAAGGTTTTTGTATATGCTAGTGGAGAAATTGTTTCCTAAAATAACTTTAGCTTCTGCTTACATAGTGCTTTGTACTGCTGTGTGTGCTGCTTACTTTTGCTGTTTAATGGGTGCACTGCTTAATATGTTAATCTCTCAGGGCAACATTACAGGTGTTGTGAATGTAATAATTCTTAATTTAATGACTTCATTTTGCATAATCTTACAGTCTTACTCATCATATCAACATCTTTTGCCTTTCATTTCCTTTTCATTGAATACTGCCTCATTTGAACATATATCTTAATGCAAGAAGTATAATATTTAAGTAGGCTGATTCATCAAGCATGACATTTCCCCTCTAGAAAACTTTTCTAAAGTGTTTGCTATTAAGTTAATAATAGACTTGATATATTTAAGGTGAACTGATAAGTACTTTAAAGCATTCTCAAAAGAAGAGGGTAGAAGGGCTTACAAAATATCTTCCCAACCATAACTCTCGGGTTGCTATAGCAATGTTACAATAGTGCCTTATTAATAGAAAACTACCTAAATATGCTTTTAAAAGCCTGTGCAAATTTGTGCAATTTTTTTTTAATGTCAGTGCTGGTAACAAGCTTAAAATCTGAAGACACTAGCCCCTTTATTTTGGGCGTCTTTAAACAAGGGTGGAGCATCCTAGTTTTATCTAGCTGTTTTGCTTTATCAAAGCAAAATGGTTACCTAAGCTTGTTATCTAGAGATAACAAAAAAAAAAAAAAAAGCCAGGTTCTATCTTCAGTTCCTTTTTACATGCACTGGCTTCAAACTGGCTTTTGTACATCCTCATCTGTGTGCAGTGTTCCCTAAATAGTTTTGTTGCTTTAAATGGTGCCTGTCTTATGTCATCTCCCTGTTAGAACACCACTTGCAAAATGATCTGTTACCTCTATACTGTATGCTGCCTTTTTCTTCTTTTGATTCTTATCCCTCCCGGTGTGTTTGTGGCTTTATCAACCCCTGGAACTGAGTTAAACCAAACTATTGAACACAACAGTACTTCACTAACTCCAGCTGAAGTATCCATTTGTTTGTTTTCTATAGCATTTCATATTTCTGTCATTTGATATAATAATGAATGACTGCAGGTAAGATGTCACACTGCATGAGAAGTTAATACATTTTTTATGCTCTTCACAAAAACCTTTTGAATATCTACCATTGCATTGAGGTCACGTCCTTTGCAGAGGAAAAAGGCAGCTGTGGCCAGAAAAAGTTTGTCCTAGGCCCTAAGAAAGAGGTAACTTCATCATCCACAAGGCTTTCATTCAACACAGCTGTTGCAGTCCTGATTTTTGCTGTAGTGGACATTAGAACACAATGTTTTGTGAGCAAGGCTACTTTCCCCACTGTTTCATACTCAGTGTTTCACCCATATGAGAGTAAAGCTGAAAAGTAGAAAAATATGACAAGAACTGTTGACGTTATGGCTTACTGGTTTACAAAAATTCAAAAAGCTCTTTAATAAAGAGAAATACCTTTTTCTCTTTATGTACTGAAAGTAAGCAGTTGCAATATAGAGTTGATAATGAAGTAGTCTCATTGAGTCTACTTATTATTTAAAAAGTTAACAAGTACTGAATTAGATGAATTTATTTTATTTTGCAAGATTTTATACATTAACCAGAAGATATTTAATTCTCTTCTCTAGAGTAGGACACCTTCTCAGGAGTGTGTTTCTGATTGATCAGACTTACTAAACATTGACATTTTATAGTAAAAATCATTCCACTACTTCTCTCAATGTTTTTGTTTAACATTTTGTCATTTGGCTAATGTTTTTCCCCTTCTGTCCAGAACACTTTCACATGGTTCCTGAAGCTGATCATTTTGTGATACGAAAATAATAGTACTAGAATGTAGAATAATTGTTTGAATTTTTGTGGATTTCAAGTTAAGAGTCTACATAGTCATCAAGATTGATTGATGATTAAGATCATTAAGGTGCTACATCTTTTTGACTGAGAACTAGTAGATGGAGGAAGGAAGGATTCCTGTCTGGCAAAAACTGAACTACCTTTATGGTGGTTTTTGACACCTAATCTTTAGATTTGTCTCAAAAGCTTTCTCCAGATTAAACATTCCTGGATTATCAGTAGATTGTGGTTTAGATAAAGTTCCTTGTGCTCAGGAAATTGCTTATGTGTTTTGTTAGATGATTGTTTAATTGTTTTTCTGTAACCTCTTTCTCTAATCTCTGTACTAGGTTGGTCCTTTTTATAAAATATGCCGGTTATACCTTCGTTTCTGTGAAGTATATAATTTAAGATATGGAATTTAAATAATTTGTTTGCAGTGAAGTTAATTTTCTCTTGATTTGCCTAAGTTTTTTTGAGTTATATTCTGTTACCTTGTGTATTTTATTTTCACAAAGCTTTTTTATTTTGCTATTTCTACCATAGAATTGACTAATACTTCTGATATTTTTTAATCCAAATGCTACTAATTATATTCAATGCTATTTTTTTTAATACTTCTGTGTTATTTTTCTTTTCAGTTCTTACAATTAGAGCTAAAAACCCCTGAGTTTTTAATTATTGACTTAATCAATAAACATTGTAATGTATTCACTCTCATTTTTTGGTGAGTCTTCATATTTGAATAGTTTCTGAATATTTAACATTTCACAAATTTCAGAAGATAAAAGTATTCATCCAGAGATACCTGTTGAAAGTTGTTGTTGTTGTTTTTTTTTTTTTTGCTATTTCATCTCTATTTTACATACATTCTAATGCATCCTTCAAGAAGGGAAATTTTGGGCTTTGAGCTAAGTGATCAATTACATGCTATGAGTAGTCAATGTGAGTGATTTGCAAACAATGCAGAAGATTGTGGCATGCTTACATAGAAGCAATTTGGTGTATGCCCACAAATAAAGAAAATATGTTCAGAAATGATTAATGAACACTAAATGGATACTAAATCTTATTTACATTGTGTAATTTGACCTGATATACATGAAATCAAATTTCAGTTGTTGTTGCTTAGACTTTTTGTTAGATTTATCATTGCAGCTTCCTGTAATGACAGCAAAATGGATTTTGTTTTAGAACTCAGCTTTCATAAACTGTTTCCATTTTAACTGAATGAGTGCCCCATCCAATTGCATTCTACATGTTCTTCACTCACAGTATGTGTGATTCCTATCCTTTAATGTAATTAACTAATTCATTGTTATTTCATAATCCTTTGCATTTTGATTTCCAGTTATCACACATCTACATCCTCTAGCCGATCATATGCAAGGACTTAATGTGGCCAAAACTTTGTTTGGATCATGCCAAGAGGAGGGGGATACCATAAAATCTGTATTGGAGGGCTCTGTAATGTTTGCTACAGGTGTGACAATTACAGTTGCTCTCTGCTGCAGCACAAATGTGTTCTGATGCCACAAGGCCACCTGAATCCACACAGATGTCTCTTAAGGGAGGGTAACATTCTGCTTCTTCCTTTTCCTCCCTATTAAAAGTTAATTATGTGGATAGGCTGGGATGAGTACAATATGAAGATATTTTTCCACCAAATTTGGGGACCTAAGTTTTTGATTGCTTTCCCAGGTCAAATTTGCTAAGGGAAACTGAAACAGGTAGCAGTCCACTTCCTATAGTTACATTTTCAGCTGTTCTGCAGCTGTCTTTTGGTGTAGTTTTGCCTGTGAGTCTCTAAAAACACATTCTAGGATATTTCTGTAATTGAGAGAAGAAACTGTAGGGAACTATCTGAAGGCAAATGGAATTTTGTAAAAGCTCATATGCTGTAAAATTACTAAATTTATTATACTACAAATTAATATGAAGTTGTATATTAGAGTTACTGTACTTATCTGAATATTACCTTTTTGGTATGATAGATGCTTTTAGGGAATTCCTTTGTTAGCCTTTGCTCAGAGTACTGAGAGACTGATGCACGGAGTTGTTTTGACTGTAGTGGGATGAAAGCCATGGGTACAGAATGCAACTGAACTAGTGTAAAGTTACTGGTAGAACACGGATAGATAAATATGAAGGACTGAAAAGACGTAAAGAACAGAAACTTGGCAGATTTTTTTGCTAGATATAGCTGCTGTCTGGAAGCTAAGCATTGCCAAGTAAATAGAATGTAAGCTTTGTCTGAACAAGGAGTTGTGTCCCGATAACAGGTTACTAACCAATCACTTGCTGTACACAGTTGCACTAACCAATTATTATTACACACAATGTGAAAAGCTTTGGTTTTTAAAAAGCTGGTGCTTTGCATGCAATAAACAGACATCTTGCCTGCATCAAGTAGCATTCCATCTCTCCATCATTGTCAGATGCTATCACCTATAATTTAAAATTTTTTCTTTTGCATTAAAAAAATCTACTGTTGATAGCAGATTTGCACAGATACACAAAATGCTTTTGAAACCAAAAGTAGTTGATACCTGATTAGAACAGTATTTATTTGTGTAGAATAATGTTACACCATGACTTGTATGCCAATAGTAGCATTTTTGGGACTGTTTAACATATATGATGCTAAAACACTGTTTATTCCATGTAGCTGATTTTTTTTAATGGAACAGTCAAATCTAGAAACTACATAACCTTGGAAGCAAGCACTTCTTACCTAAAGAGAACATACTCGCTGCCTCTTATGCTCATTCTGTGGGTGTCAGAAGGTGAAGAGGAGGAAAGAGAAGGTGAAAAATAACCCCTTAAGCAAACAAAACCAACCGAACAAAAGGGCATTAATTATATTAAAAATTAAAATAATGCATTTGATGATAGTTGCATAGGGCCTACTGCTCAAAAGGAGTATGGTGTGGAAACGAGAGATTAGAAGCTTTGTACTCCTCTGCACATCCCACTGAGCTGTGAGTTTGTACTTTTCCTTTGTACCTCCCACTGAACATCCTTAATAGAAGAACAAAAATATTTTGGTCAGTTTTTCTGCATCAGAAGGCAACTTGCTATTACGTACATGTGCGTTATATATATGCCATAGAACAGCCATAGTGCATCATTACATAGCAGTAGAGCATCAAGAAAAATGTAACCCAAATACAGAATTAATATGCAGACATAAAGTGTTTGCTTGAAACCACTGCCTGTGCTCATCATGTTCTCAGCATCAGTTGGCAATAACCATATCAAAATCTAAAGGAAGATAACAAGTTAAAAATAATAATAATTTATCATTTAATTTATTACTACTCTCTCAAGTTCTAGAAGAGTGCTTGATATAATCAACTGAAGATATGTCTGGATAATTTAATACATTAATAGTTAAACACTGCAACTGAGGCTCGAATTTCTTCCTAAGGTTGATTATATATCTGTAAAATATTTCTTTCCAGATGTATTAATTGGTAATTTTGAAAAAAAAAAACCTCTAATAATCATATTTTATTAAGTAGGTTTGTATCTTCTGGTTTGAGTCTAGGAAGACATCATATTTAAGTGCATTAACCCTAGCTCACAGAGGGTAATACTGAAAATATGTGCCTGGTATTGTTCTGTGAATCCCAGCCTAGGGACCAAATGCTGTGTCCTGTGGTGCTAGCTCAAGTGACTTCTAAATTCCATCTAACTAGATTTTTCCCAAATTTATCTTTACATTTAGTTGTGTGCTTTCTTCTGGACTCACCGAATCATATAATTGTGTCAGTTGGAAAAGACCTCTGAGATCACTGAGTCCAACCATCAAAACCAAACACCACCATGGCCATTAAACCATGTCCCCATGTGCCATTTCCACATGTTTCTTGAACACCACTAAGGATAGCGACTCCACCAACTCCCTGGGCAACCCTATTCCAATGCTTGACCAATCACCCCATAAAGAAATTGTCCCTAATATTCAGTCTAAACTTCCCCTGGCCCAGTTTCTTGCCATTTCCTCTTGTCCTGTGTACTGATTGTGGGCGATTGAAGAGGCTGAAATTATAAGTTATGTAGCTTTTATAATTTACAAAAGCACCACCCACAATCTGTGTGTAGATTAGTTTAAGTTTGGGTTCTAATTCGGTCGGGAAAAGTCTTCACGAGGATGCCTTTCTTGTAATTCAGGAAAAAATCAGGAAGAATGGAAAGGTTTGGCCATGAAACAGCTTTGCCCTACTTACAAAGGGGAGACTGTCTCAAAGTCCGTGCGAGGTTCGTGTCTCCAGGTCCGTGTTCAGGTCCCTGCAAGTCCCGGTGAATGTCCAAGCAAGTCCTGCTGCAATCTGTCCAGCTGCCATATATATACTGAGGCGGTTTGTTCCCTCCCTATTCAAGCCCATGGAGGGTGGGAGAAGGCACTTCACACCTATTGTGCTAAGCCTCCAGTGACAGAGGTGGGGAGGGAGGAAGACTGTTTCCTGCCCCATTCACACCTCTGGTGGGGCAGTGGACTGGGGTGTGCCCTGCCAAAGTTCACACCCCATTCAAACCTCCGGTGGGGCAGCGCCCCAACCTGCCTCAGTTCACACCTTATTTAAATCTCCCTGCCCCACCACACCTGTTACCCGACTCCACCTCTACATCTTTCAGGTAGTCAGAGAGAGCAATGAAGTCTCCCCTCAGCCTCCATCTTCTCCAGACTAAGGAATCTCTGTTCCCTCAGCTGCTCCTCATAAGACTTGTTCTCTAGACCCTTCATCAGCTTTGTTGGCCTTCTCAAGTGAATCAACCCTGCTCAGGTGGATAAATTTTCTGGTTAGTCAAATGATGAAGCCACAAAATGAATCATACTTTTAGGAGTGAGGCACTAGCTGCAAGCATCTCTTGGTCAGTAGATGGAGTTTGATAGGTCTGAGTTTGAGACTAGGTCTATGGATCCAAGCACAGGATCAATTTCTGCTGGGTACTTATGTAGTAGCACAGTTCTGGCTGACTAACCTGAAGAAAGTGGTTAGTATTAAAAGTTACTTACTGTTACCATTGTGTGATAGACGACCATAGCAACACTCAATTGCTATGGGATTTGAATGGGATTTCAAAAAGAAGTTTAGGACTCTAATTCTTCATTTCAGTTGTGACAAGTGCCATTTCTTTCCTCCCTATCCATCTTTTAACAAACATACAAAAAAACAAAGACATGAAAGAAGGCCTGGAGGCTAGGCTCCCTCCAGTAGTTAGAAGCTGTTAAGGAAGAAAAGGCAACCTTCAACTTTCAGTATCCGTGGATGGTTACTGGGTAAGTTGAAGTGGCAAATTTGATGCTTTAAAGGTCACATTCTTCTTATTTTAATGTATTTACTTGTCTGAGACAGTGCAGCAGATGACAATCCAAACAAACAGTGTAAGGAAGGTGTTAGAACTAGATCATAGGTAGACAGCAAATATTAGGCAGCTAACATATTTAAACTCACATATTAAAAAAAAAAAAGTAAGCATATGAATATTTGCACTGCATTGGGACATTAAGTATCAGAAGTCCGAAGCAATTTATTATGTTTTCATTTTCCTACTCCCTGTGTAATCTAAGTTAATTCAGTGAGCAAGATATAATTTGTTACAGCTTTAAAGTATTTGCATGTCTTTTTATAATTGAATGTGGACTTTTTAATCTTCAGCAAATCCACAAGTGTTCTATTATGAATTCTTACAGTGTCACATATTGTTTTCCCAGGTCTGGTGGTGTTTACACTGGAGTTTGAAGTATCTAAATTGAGTTTAACATTTAGGGTAAACATGAACAGTTATGCAAGGATGTGCAAAGTCAACAAACACTGAACTGGCCAACCCAGATCTCTGTCCTGTTCTTGGGGGTATCATATTGAATTTGAATGTACAATTTTACTTGATGACAACATTTGCTAGGTCTTTAACATGTCAGATCTTGTTAATTGTCTTTAATATGTTTATTATTGGTTACAGTGTTTTGATTTTCATTGAATTCTCTGAATTGAACAGCTGACTGACCTGTGATTGCCAGTACTTCATATGAACTTTACTTGGGTAGTTTTGATAAGGCTCAAACTGCTTTACATGACCACTCTCACTGACTGAATAAGTATACTTCACAGAACAACATTTCAGTGCAGTGGTACCCAAGACCAAGAACACCAACTAATCTGATTTTTTAAATCTAATTGCTTTTAGATTATAAAAACCCTAACAACTTCCTACCAGCATTTGACAATATTCTCTGACTTTGGAAAGACTATGCTTAGTACTTCTGGTAAGACCATCCATCAGGCCCGTGCACAGAACTAGAAAACATTAAAAAATTGTCTGACTATTCCTGGAAAAACATTAGCATTATTTATATTAGATCTAATAATGAAAACTTATGGCAGCAAAAACACTGCAATTCACACTGAAATGATTCACACTGGGGAAAAAAAAAATGCTTCTGTGGAAAGGATGAACAGAAGAGGCAGAAATAAATTTCTAACAGCTACAAAGACTGTAACAAAAGCAGACGTTGTGGCAGTAGAAAACAAATTGCCAGCTATTGTAAATGCTGTTATTTTCTCAATGTGCCTAAATAGCATACTACCAGGACTCCCACTGACATTACTAGTATGGAAATAGAATATTATTGTGAATGCATTTTCAAAATATTATAGAAGCCAATAGGGTCCACATAACAGTTTATAGAAGCTCTACCTCTTCTTTGGTGTCAAAAAGCAGAGAGTGAGCCTGATTTTTTTGGTAAGGACTCTGTTTTACCACAATAAATATAAATAAATGCAACTAGTGCATTTGCAGGGTTAGAGGACGTTTTTAGCTCCTGATTTCCATTTGACTCTTGCAGCCCATTACAGTTTTGATGATTTAATTTCATCACAAGATTTTTTCCTAGATGAGGCATGTTGTGAGGAGATAAAACATGTCATAGCTGAACATCATCTTTGTCACTTCATGCTCACACACAAACTGTTAGAGATGATTGATGTTACTCGTCTTGGGTACAAAAGAGGTGATATGGAGTGCTATAATGTTGCTAAGCAAAGTTTGCCCAAAACATATATGCAAGAAAAGTGTTTTGCCCAAATCTGTTATATCTACCAAAATTCTTTCTCCTCTCCATGCTAAATTATTAGTTTATAAAAAAATTTCCAAAGACATGAGAGGTTTTTTGCAGTCCTATTTCTCTTTCCTACGTTGTCGTTACATTGTAAAAAGCTCAGTAGCACTTCATAAGACAGATCATTTCACTAAAGAAGACAGGTTCATGCACACACGCACACTCTACACATCTATACTCCAGAAAACTAAGCTTGGATTGTAATATTTTGAAAAGTTCCTCAGTGATTTACAAGCTTTAATGATCAAAACAGTTTGATGATTTAGATTCTAAAGCAATCAGGAAAATAACAATTTTTGCAATAAAAGCTGAAGACTTAAAACAGTGGCAAGTACACAGAAAGTCTTGGGTTCTCCAGCACAATTGTAAGTTCAGTTCTTTTAGTTCTGTTGTATTCATTCTCATATGACACAAGTTTAGAGGTTATTGTTCACCTTGGGAGTTTCACAGTGTGTTAATGTATACAATTGAAAATAGTTTGCTTCAGATGTCTAACTTTTTAAAAAATAAAACCAACAAACTGCTCCTCACAGTAAAATGTATGTAACTGCTCTTCTTGATTATTTGTTCATACACTCTGATACTAGTTTCTTACCTTATCTTATAAATTTATATTTTCCATCTTTTTAGCTATATCTATACAGCCTTGTATATTTGGTTTTGCTTTTTGATTTTTAACATGAGTAATTTCTTTAAAGTCTTGCATGAGTGTTTACTATAAGGAGTTGGTGCTGTGTGACAATACAATGTACATTGTAAATGTTAAGTATTGACAGCACTGGTTTTAAGATTATCATTATCATTTTTATCACACACCCACATAAGACTAATTTCCAGAATAAACTGAGTTTGTCAGTTTTGCAGGACTGTTAAGAGCTTCTCACAGGACTGCAACTAAAATCTTTTATGTGAAGCAACATTTCTATGTGGAATTTCGTACAGAATGGTATGAAGATTTCATGAAAATCTTGTCACTGTTGTAGGTGGTTAAAGTTTTGTTGTAGTCTGTAATATCTTCAAGATCTTGCTCTGTGAGCGTCTTTGTCTATGTGTTTGTGTACTGAACACATGATCTTGCTGCTATTACTTTCCTTTCTTTGGCAAAATCTGGTCTGTTTACAAAGAAAATTTCCTAGAATACATATGTTAAAATCATAGAATCAGTCAGGGTTGGAAGAGACCACAAGGATCATCAAGTTCCAACCCCCCCTGCCATGGGCAGAGACACCCTACCCTAGATCAGGCTGGACAGAGCCTCATCCAGCCTTGCTTTAAACACCTCCAGGGATGGGGCCCCAACCACCGCCCTGGGCAACTCATTCCAGGGCCTCACCACTCTCATGGTGAAGAACTGCCTCCTTATATCCAGTCTGAATCTCCCCATCTCCAGCTTTGCTNCACTCTCATGGTGAAGAACTGCCTCCTTATATCCAGTCTGAATCTCCCCATCTCCAGCTTTGCTCCATTCCCTCTAGTCCTGTCACTCCCTGATAGCCTAAAAAGTCTCTCCCCAGCTTTTCTGTAGGCCCCCTTTAGATACTGGAAAGCCACAATAAGGTCACCTCAGCCTCTTCTCCAAACTGAGCAGCCCCAACTCTTTCAGTCTGTCCTCATAGCAGAGGTGCTGCAGCCCTCTGATCATCCTCATGGCCTGTCATGGTAGGGCATAAATCCTGCCCAAATTAGTTCAAACTCCTGGCTCTCCTCCTCCTGTTACAAGGTCCAGGAGTTTGCAGGATTGAGCAAACAGTGGCAGTTTGAACAAAGAAAACCCCGTGCCACATGATCAAGTCAGGTGTTTTGGTGCTGTCCCTCAAAGTGTTAGCGTGGACCTCTAGGTTGCAGGACTTGGAATCTATTGGCCAAAACAATGGACACTACTGCCTATTGGCCAGTTTCACCCTTCAAAATGAGGTATTTAAGGAAGAGCGATTAGAGCCATTGCTCTCTTTCCCCCTGCCTTTTGTTGGGAGTGGACTTCTATTTGCACCTCTTTCACCGCGGCCATGTGTTAGCAGTGTGCATTGCAGCCTACAGCAGCAGCAAACTCTTTCTCCTCCTCTCCTCAGGAACTGTACCTATTGCATTTGTGAGTAATAGGTGGGGTTAGGATTTCCCCTGTTAGCAGGTTCCTTGTTTTCCAAGTTCTGACTGTTTAGACTGTTTAAACTGTTTGATTCTGTGTTTATAAATAATCATTGTGCAACAACCTTGCCAACCGAACATCCAAAGGACCCCAGGGAAATTTTCCCGAAATCTCGATTATTAATAATAATAAAAAATTAATAATTGCAACATGGCCCTTCTCTGGACACACTCCAGCATGTCCACATCCATCTTGTAATAGGGGCTCCAGAACTGGGTGCAGTACTCCAGGTGGGGTCTCACCAGGGGGAGAATCACCTCCCTCGACCTGCTGGCCACAATTCTCCTGATGCAACCCAGAATCTGGTTGGCTTTCTGGTCTGCAAGTGCACACTGCTGGCCCATGTTGAGGTTCTCATCCACCAGCACCCACAAGTCTCTCTCCTCAGGGCTGCTCTCCAGCCACTCACTGCCCAGCCTGTATTTGTGTCTGGGATTGCCTTGACCCAGATGCAGGACCTTGCACTTGGCCTTGTTGGACCTCATGAGGTTGGCTTGTGCCCAACTCTGCAGCCTGTCTAGGTCACTCTGGATGCCACACAGCTTGGTGTCATCAGCAAACTTGCTGAGGGTGCACTCAATGCCTCTGTCCCTGTCACCCACAAAGGTGGGTCCCAGGACTTATCCCTGAGGGACTCCACTTGTCACTGGTCTCCACTTGGACATGGACCCATTGACAGCTACTCTTTGGTTGCAGATATCTTATAAGAGAGAGAACTGTTACCCTCAAGGTAAACTTGGCACACATTTCTCATTGTGTAGCTCAGATTTCTCAGCGTGCATATGTAATTTGGACCATTTAATACAGTATCTACTTCAAATATTCACATAAATAGCAGCAAGCATGCTGTACCAACTTCATGATAGAGAATCGATTTTTCAATATGCAAAGTGTAATAGATTTTAATTTGTCTGATTAAAAACCCATTCAAAAATGAACACAAATTTAGTAGCTTAAGTTTCATGTTGTATGCAAAATTAATGGCAAACCACATGTGAGTAAACTTTTACAGCAGTTCTCATGCTTCTTTGTTTTGCTGGAACATAATGAGTGAGTTAAAGTACATGTCACATGATGTTACACTTCTCCTTGTACTGCATCTTAAAAGGTTTCATGCAAGAGGAGTATTAAATATCATGATACAAACTTCAGGGGATCAGTACAAATTTCATTGAGCAGGATAAGCTGCATATTGTCATATAGATCAGATACCCTACAACTAAGTGAAATCTTAAATGTATGGATGGAATAAAAATAAATTTAATGAGAGTATGTCATACCAAGGCTTCTAAGAATATTAAGCAAATACCAGCAATTTTCTCATATACCAGCTTCAACAGCTAATAGATGTTTTACACATACACATCTGTCCACCTGTCATTGGTGTGGGATTTTTTTTACTTAAAGCAAGCAAACAAAAACCCAAAACAAACAAAGAAAAGGGGAAAATTCCCACAAATTGAAAAAAAAAGGAAGAAAAGGGAGAAATCTAAAGAAAATTCTCACAAAGTCACAATTATAAATTTCTCCATACAGAATCATTATTAAAAATATGAACTGTTGACATGACAGACAAATTGTGTTAGGATTAGGATGTGAAAGGCCACTATGGTACGTTTAAATACAGTGGTTAGACAGCTAACATATGAAGCAAATTTCAGCAGCTTGGAAATGGTAGTGAAAACAATGCAAGTTGAACAAGAACCGTGATTAGTAATTCAAAGTGCACCCTCAGTGCAAGCTTTCCTGAACAATTTTCCAGCTTCGCTGAAATTCAAATTTTATAGTGTTTGCACAACACAAATTTCACAGCACAAAAAATTCATATTCAATTAAAGCAGAATTTTCTCTCATAGAAGATTCCTAGACAATGTGGCTGAATGTGCAGGGCTTGCATGTATAATAGTCCTAGCAGTGGCCTTTAAACTTCGGCTTTAATTGTTTATTGATGCAATATATTAAACTGGTATGACTGTATGATTCTATGATATATGTAGTATTAATTACTTGCTGGGGATGGATGTCACCTGTTTGCTTCCAGTTATTTCACATGCATGCTCTGAACAGTTTCTACTGTCTTGGTAAAAGACATATTTTGAAGAGAACATCATGAAACATGTATTGTACAACTTCTTTGTGATTTACGTTGCACAAATTTCTTCATGACTTAATGCCAATTTTTCATCAATGAATAGGAAAAAAAAATAACCAATAGTTTCATATGTTTATTACTGGTATGTTCTTTAAGTTTGGAGGGACAAAGATGTTTCATAAGTTTATAATTTTGCCACCTGACTAGCTAGCTATTCCTTCTCTGTGAATCCTAGTAATTCTGAGGGACCTATGAGACATACTAGAGTGCATTTCATCCTGTCAGCCAGCCAAAGGATTAGAGCTGGAGCCATTATACACTGCCCAGCCTTAGCATCAAAACAAGATGTGTTTTTGGTTTGGGTTTTTTGTTTGTTTGTTTGTTTGTGAGTTTTGGGGTGGGGTTGGGTTTTGTTTTTGTTTGTTTTTTCTTTTTTTTATAACTACAGTTTGAATTTGCTGATGACAAAGGGAACTCCCAGTGGGTGTGACAATCATGAGATAATCAGCTTTAGAGAATTAGAGGACCCCAAGGGTATGATTAGCTCAGGTTGGCCAAGCCTTCTGTCATGAATTAATTCAGAAATGAATATTTGCATTCCAGCACTGCATCTTAGAGAAACCAATTTCCAGCCTGAGAAACATTTATTCTTTTCTTTTTTCCCTTTTTTAAAAATGAAAAGCAATTCATGTTGCACAAGACAATTGGCAGCTGTGGCTAATGAAATGTGAGATGATTAAGCAATAAGAATCTGAATTTTGCACAATTCACTTCTGCCAGTGATCTCTCAACACAAAGAACATGTTCATTGTTATTTTTAGTCAGTCTTTTCCCAACACTTTCATTAAACGCTTGATGGAATATTTTCAATTCATTTGATTCCATGGTTGACAATCAGAAAACTTTTCCTTCCATAATTAGCAATTATCAACTGTACAAAAATACTGAATGCTGTTGGGTTTGCATAATAAACAAAAAAGCAGAAGTGATGGTAGCAAGTTTGCTGAACTGAAAAGATATCTTTTGTGCACTTGACAGCTATTTGGGAATTTGAAATGGTGTTACATACTTACAGATGCACTGGTGAAACAGCCTCTATGCCTGACAGTTACATCAAATGCAAGCAGGCAAAATTGTTACTTGACACACATTTAGCCAATGCAGTTGAAAAAATAGGCCAGAGAAACATAATCTATCATTGCAGCAGTAATTTAAATCAGTTTTTATCAAATAAAGAAGAACAATTACATGCAATAAAAGATACAAATTTCCATGGGTACCTTTTTGATCTAAGAGAGATCATTATATGTGCAGAAGAAAACTGATGAACAGCAACCATGTAGGCTGCTTAGTATAACTTACATGTGCACTGTCTCTTCTTTATATCTATTTGCCTGCTAGTTCCACATTCTGTTCTTCAGTATTGGCAATTTTTTGGATACATTTTTTTTGTAATCCACTTCTGATCATGTGTCTTAATTTCCATGTCTATAAAATGAAAAAATTTGTGATGAACTCACTCTAAATAGTGTTTTGAAATTTATTTACAAAAAAGCATTACATAGCATCAATAAAGGCAATTACTTTTGCTATTTTCTTTCTTGAACTTGCTTTTCTTTAAAGGCATTTTTTCCCTTCATTTTGGGTACATTTAAGAACAATTCAATACAAGTACTGCCCTTCATCCCATCAGAAATTATATTTTAAGCAAACAAAGGTATCTTATAGGTCTCACATTTGACTTTCAATCCGTTCTACCATTATATCCACTAAATCTCATTTAATTTGTTCATAAAATATTTCTGTTTGCTGAATTTTGTTGGACTTCTTTCTGTTACATTTCCTGGGAGATAGTTATTACTATATAGTTTAATTGTCAATATTGTCTGCCCAAGTACTTCAAAGCACTTAGCAAAATCTGAAGTCATATTTCTTCACCAGTAACAGCAATAGTCATAGCTGTAACCTTGATGACAGAAAAGCAGTGAGATTGTGTAAAAGTCAGAACTTAAGCCTCTTAGCCTGAGTATTAAATTGTCCTATGTTATGTGGCCTGGAGAAAGGAAAGCAATAGAGATTGGAGTTGATGGGCTTTTACAGGCTTTGTTGAGTCATAACATGTTAATCCAAAACCTGAAGTTTAGTTTCTGCACTATTCTTACTATTTGTTTCCTTAGAGCACTTCTGTACTTAATATCCTTTATTAAAAGGAATTATAAAGGAAATGTTAATGGTTCTGTGTCCCTGTTAAGATTCTCCTCCCTTAAATCCCTTTGCAACCTGTTTTTGTCCCTTTCCCTGCTAATCTCTCCTGAGTACATCATGTGTTGTACAGTTAGAGGACTGTGCCTTAAATGCTGAAAGTCCAAGTGAAGCAGTGTGTATCTTGTTATATACTGACACGAAGTGCTAACGCAAACTGCGGTAGACTTCTTGTGAGCACTGGAGTCACTGATAGCCTCACTGAGAAGAAATTTTAGACATAATTTCCATGTGATTTTAGTGGGTGCACGAGTGATTCTGCCCCTCAGAGCAGAAGAATCAGCTTTTAACTGCAAACGGTCTTATCTTAAGGAATGGAAAGGAGTCAGCTGTGAAGGCAACTTCACTGATAACATTGTAGTTCATTGTATTCAATATAGCATGCTTCAAACAAAATTGTATTCTGTCTAATAAATACTAATAAGCCCACATCTATTGCATAGGGACAGCACTTTCTGAAGGTGTGTGTTGCCAGTCTTCGTGGGAGAGACCAGAGGAAGGAATGGGCTCCTTCCAGTACAGCTGTAGCAAAACAGTCAGTTTGGAGAGATTCTACACACCCCTCCCCTACCCAACCCCCCCCTGCCCCCAACTCTCTTCCTCCCCTCACCCCCAATTAGTCAATTAAACCTGCAACATTTATGGCTGCTAGAGGACAAGCTGCTGCTGTATATAACCTGAGTAAATCAGCTCCATCAGAGCAGCCCAGGGCTGAGCCTGCTCAGATCCAGGCAAGACTACTGAGTTCATGGAGAAGTCAGAGAATTTTTTCAGAAACTGTGGAGTAAAAAATGTTGTTTCCTTGTTTTCTATATTGGCTATTTTTATTCAGATGTATTGTGTCAGAAACAAAGGAACAGGGGGACTGCAACTTAAAGATGTAGACAAATGTGCCCAGAATAACACTCATAGTAAGAGAAATATAGGTTGCATGTGTACATGGGGACTTCTGAAATTCTACAAGGTGTCTTACTGCATCTTGAGGTGCTGCTGTGTCTCAGAACTTTGGCCTTTAATGTTTCTATTTCAGATGTTAGAGTACTTTTCAAGTTCCATTATTTTACAGTCCTAAAACACTGATTCCCTTCCTGAAAAAAAAAATTAAAAAAAACAAAACAAAAAAAAGCAGTTCAGCTTCAATGATTCATACTATACCATTTTAGTATGATATACAACTGTGGTACAGTATATCTTTCATATTTTCCTTAAAAGCGCAAAGTCTTAAAATGTTTTAAGCTGAGTTTTATCCAAATAAATAAGCATTAGCTGCATCTAATTGAATAGCATGGATAATAGGTCACTGAATTGAACAAATTCTTCTCAGACCCCTAATGCTATGATGAGCATGAATGTGAAATTCCTGCTGCACATGTTACAGATAATGGATTTTCAGCAGTCACACAGCAAAATACCATTTCAGATGTTGTATTTTATTTACAACAATAAATAAGGTTAAATCTCTTACTAGAATACAACTTATGGCATTTTAAAGTTAGGTTTATTCAATAAACAACTTCCTAAGCTTAACAAAGAGGATAGGTAGGTGGTAGTAATGAAACAAATATAATGAGGATGGATAACTGGCTTTTGCAAGGCTATTTTAACTATATTGATGTTTGACAGCAAAGATCATAGAAAGGCTCATATTCAGCATTCAGTAAAAATGTAAGAAATCTGGCTTCAGCACTGGCTATATAAATATCTATTGTGACATTTGTATATGGTGGTCTAAGTTTCTGTCATTGAGGATCAAAGCCACGGGGGCCTGCACCAGCTAGTTACTTCAAGGCATGGGGATGTTGAAATAATGGTAGTGATTAGTAATTAAAAGGCTGTGAGTCCTTGAAGTCTTCAGCCTGTGTTCACTCCATGAGTGTGGTTCATACCCAGTTACTGTGGTCAGCTATCATCTCTATACTGGTTCTCTGTTCACCCTGACAACAGTTTTACTCTCAGTAGTTTCATAGAGGAAGAAAGTGCAGGGAAGGATTAGAAAGACAAGTACCTGTAACAACATTGTAAGATATGAATTAAAGCTTCTAGAACCCTGTATCCATGGTTCACAGTATCTCAGGGAACATTTAGAGATGACCTGTAGCTAGCTCATAGGAGATGGATCTTAACACTTCAGTACAATTTCTGTGTCCAGGACTGAAATCTTCTTTGCTACAGTTGAAGTTAACCTGGTTTTTGTCTGGCAAAAGTAACTGTCAATATATAACCCCTTTGTACTGCTTGTATAGAGTCACGAAGTAAATGTCTTCTCTTACAAATAATGCAAAAAGCCTAACTAATCCACACGTTGTTTTAGTTGTCTGTATTTTTTGTATAAAATTGGTAAGAAGGTCTTCCAAAGGCTCATTTTTTATCTGTAAGATGTTGCTGACTTTAGATTGTGGGCAATATATTTACATTGCTCTGTTCTTCCCTTAACAGAAAATAGTGATTAGATAAGCATCATGTGCACAAAACAGCCAATCCAACATCTGAAAGAGCTCAAATGCAGATTAATAGTATTTCCTTGCATTTCTGCCTCCTGGTAAAGGAACAGTGAAAGTGTTTCATGTTCCCATGAACTAAACTAAAATTGCAATACCAGATAGCCTGCTATAATATATGTGTAAACAATAAGCTGTAATTAATGAATAATAAATTTCAAACTGTGATGGAAGGGGTTATGATTAATTAATGCAAGATGATTTCCTGAAATGAGTGTTGTTTATTAATTTCAATATCCAAACTTTTCCACAAGCAACCACTACATTTTAATAATAAAATGATTTGATTGTAACATTCATGGAACACACCACATAATATCTAGATCAAATAATAACTATCAATATATGCATAAACAATCAATTCAATTAACACAAATTAACTAATAAACACTGGAAGAGATTTCTTGTGGTAAATAGTGCTGCTTGGCCACCAGATGGAACCCAGGGCCCCTCTGCTTAGGGCAAAAGTTAGGTAAACAAAGGAAGCTTTAAGTTTTACTCACAAATATTATTCCTCCCATCTTGTGGGGGTATCAATGAATTGAGATGGTACCCAGAACACTTACAGGTTTTCTGGCTGGTCTGGCCGCTGGCTGCTGCTGCTAGCTGTTGCTGCTGATTCACCCCAAGCTCCACAGGCTGCTGGAGGAAGGAAAGGGGGGCAGATGGTTTCCGGCCTGGTCCTGGCTTTTTGACAATCTGCGTGCCTTCAGGCTTGCTTGTCTTCAGGAGCTGCAGGCAGATGTCTTGTGATGTGTCTCAGCTGGTGTGTTTCTCTCACGCTGGCTGTAGTATACAACTAATTGTGTGAAAGCAATTCAAGTTGCTCCTGGAAAAACTCGAAAGAGTTTAAGTCTGGAATATAGCTTACATTGCTGTGAAGCAATACGGCATTACAGGCATGGATACAGAACACAGAATAATGGCAAAATCATGACAGAAGCATATTGTGTTACCTGCTTATCTGTTTATATATTCATGCCTGAGATTGATTGGACCCTTTGGACAAATTAGCCTATCCAATCAGAGTGGCAGTAAGCCAAGTTATGACCATATTTGGTTGGGTGAAGCCACAGGTTTGCTATTCCCATACAGGGAGAGACCATAGATCTAGCACAGGCTTAGTATGAGGCAAGCGCGTGCACCTTATTTACCACAGATGCAAGCAGGAGGAAAACAAGTCGTGTAAGCCAGAGTGCTCAGACCCCATGGCTCCAGGTCTTTTGCCTCTTTTTCCTGCAGTTACTTCTTCCCCAAAACAAGAGGGGAGGCAGAAAAATGTCTGGGCAAGCCAGCACACGTATAGGCCTATTTTGACCCTCGAGGTCTTCCATGACACAAATTTAAGGTATTGAGTCAATTTCCAGAAGGCTCCTAGACTGTATGAATTTATGTGAGATTTGTGTCATGAATGTTCCCTCAACACACAGTCTTCTAGAGAAAAATGTGAATTTGTTTCCACTCCAGTATAATTTGAGCAGGTCCAAAGTGATGTTTAGCATGGAAACAACTCTGCAGTGTGCAGTGCTGCTATGTAATGAAGCATTTTATAAAGTAGTTGCAATAGCTATTTTCCAGATGTAAGTATCCAGTTCCTCTTACAGAAGCAAAAGTAGTGAGCCTTCTTCTAGGTAATAAGTGCTTGCTGGCTGGTATTCCCCTCCCCCTCCCCCCCCAACCCTAAAATAGAAGTTTTGGGTTAAGAGGGAAAAAAAATTACTTTGCTAGGCATCTATTTTACTTTTTTTTCTAGAATAAGCTTTATATCTGGGCTAGGTTTTGGGGTTTTTTTGTTTGTTTTGGGTGTTTGTTTTTGTGTTTTTGTTGTTTTGTTTTTTTTAATTTCCAAAATGGACATTCAAATATTTGCTTCAGTGATAAATCAAAACGTGTTTCACAAGAGATGCAGTGCTAGAAACATGTCTTGCAAATTCTTACAAATAAATGTAAATCTCTTTGTGGTACAGTTATTTTAAAGAACTTGTCCCTTCTCACTCTAAGCCTTCTTTTAAAAAACAGAGATATATGACCTGAAATACTGCTATCAGCCCACACCTGCTTCAGTAAAACAGGCAGACCTGCCAATTAACAGCAAGATTAAAAATTAGATGTAATTAAAAATTTTCCCCAAAATTAGTTAACTGGGAGGTTTTGAAGACTAGGCTTTCTCAGATTGTTTGACATTTATTTTCTGTGTTTTAATTTTATGATTATATCTCTATTCCCATCTGCTATCAATGTCCAAATCCCTTTTGATTGTTTTTAGAAGGAGCAGAGTAGCTGTTTAGGGAAGGAGTGAAGGCACTGAACTTCTCTGCATTGACTTGTTTGCACATGAACATGGTCAGCTATGGATCTTATAGCTGCATTTTGGATATTCCAGAGTGGAAATCTTTGGAAAATCTCTTCCCAGAAAGAAGAAAAAAAAAAAAAATCAATTATCTTACTTAGCATTAAGTTTTCCCACAAATCAAACACAATATTGATTATTTTCTATAAAGAAAATGAAGGTACGTATGCAAGGTTTGTGGCCTAGGCCTTTCTCTAATATGTGCCCACTGAAGGAAGAACCCTTTGCAAAGAGGTTGAAAACTTGGGAATAGAAATTTAAAGGTAAAACACAGAAGACTTGGCCAATTCATAGAAATATTTCTGAAAGGTAAAAAGAGAGTGATTTCTTGATGGAGAGCAGAAGGTGAGGTGAGATAAATGATATTAAAAATTTGCATTACAATTTAAAATTCCAGTTACTCTCTTTACAAAGCTATATTTTTCAGTAAAAGTATTGTTTAAACATAGATGGTCATCTTTTTAGGGTGCAAAATAGAAACTCTGTGGTGAGCTTCTCATTTCAAACTAGATTTCCATTAGTATTAGATGATGTAATAAACTAATACAGTATTTTCACAACTCTGCTGATGTGTAATGTTTTCTTCAGTTTAACTAGAGCTCTAAATTCTTCAAATAGAATTGAGGACTCTGCTAGTCTGGCAACAGACCATGGCTAATATTGGGCATCGTGCAGTGTAATCAGAAGTTAGCTGCAAGGGCTAGCTATTGGTTTTCTACTAAACTGGACCAAGTGAAGCCATACATTGACATCTGTGTTCACTGGAAAGACAGAAGAATGTCATTGATTTCTGACTGCTCACATCGTGGGTCAAAAGCTTCCTGGGAAAGACCAAATATGACTATGATCTAGAAAGGCTGGAGTGGTCTATTATTGTCACTGTCAAAGAAAGGTTGTAATAATAGAATCATAGAATGGTTTAGGTTGGAAATGACCTCAAAGATCATCCGGTTCCAACACCCTGCCATAGGCAGGGACAACTCTCACTAGAACAGGTTGCTCAAGGCCTCATCCAATCTGGCCTTGAACATCTCCAGGGAGGGAACAGCCACAACCTCCCTGGGCAACCTGTTCCAGTGTCTCACCACCCTCCATCACCTAGACATCTTCACCAGCTATCCATTCTGGCTAATGTTAGAATTTGCTCTGAAATATGAGATCACCATGGAAACTAAGCAGTGTGTATAGGTAACATGTGGTTACTACAGCTTTGTAGTACCTGTTGTAACATGTGAACAGGTTTGAGGGTTTGTGTAATACTTATTTCCCATTTTCTACAGTTATGTGTCATCAGCAAAGAATGTTAGCTGTTGAAAATGGCTTTTTATGTGATACAGTGGTGTTTAGTCAAATGTAAGATGTGTTATGTTGCATCTCACATAAGAAAGTGAGATATTAATCCATCTTGGAGCATCTTCCAGTTAGATCCTAATCTTGACTTGCTGAGGTAGGAGAAAATGGAACAAATATAGAATCATATAATTATTAAGGTTGGAAAACATCTCAGAGATCATTGACTGCAATCAGTATGAATGAATGTAGAACAGAAATTAGGTGTAAAAGCTCCTAACTCTCATAGTGATGAGATTCTAGAAGAACTTTCCACTAATGAAAGGATTGTTTCAAAAAGAGAACTCTGTTTCTGTAGCATATTTATTTATAATAGTGTCTCAGTTTTGGAAAGCCTGGCCTTGATTAACTAAGATTTTCTGTTTCCTTCCTGTATTTCTAAGGCTGCTAATTTCATTATGTTAATGTTCTATCAGGAATTAGATGATCTTAAAGGTCCCTTCCAGCTCGAGCCATTCTATAATTACATACATGTAATTTCACTTATCTGAAGTGCTGGAGTGGATACAGAGAAGGGCAAGGAACCTGTTGAAGGGTCTGGAGAAAAGGTCTTCTAAAGACTGGCTAAGAGAACTGTGGTTGTTTAGTCTGGAGAAAAGGATGCTGAAAGGAGACCTCATTGCTCTCTACAACTATGTGCTGGTTTGAACTAATTGGAGGATTATAATGAGAAATTAGGTTATAGGCTGAGAAAGGAAAACATTGATGATTCTACTACATCTTTAGGTTTACTGAAAAATGTATAAAAGTTTGAACTCAAAGATAAGACAAAGCTGTTTGAGCCACACTCGCCGCTGCATCTCTCTCCCTGCCTTCTTAGCTGGATCTGTGTAACTTCGCTAACCAGTTTCCTGCTATAACTAAAGGAAGTTGAAGTGAGATGTGTGTTGGTCTCTTCTTTCTAGTAAAGAAGCAATAGGGTGAGAGAAAATGGCCTCAGGTTGCACCAGGGGAGGTTTAGATTAAACATTAGAAGAAACTTCTTCACTAAAAGTGTTCTCAAACACTGAAAGTCTCCAGAGGAAAGTGGTCGAATCACCATGCCTGAAGGTGTTTTAAAATGCATAGAAGTGGTGCTAAGGGACATGGTTTAGCACCAGACTTGGTAGAGTTAGATAATGGTCAGATTCGATGATCTTAAAGATCTTTTCCAACCAAGATAGTTCTATGGTTTCGTGATTCATGGCTAAAAGAATAAGGGAGTTTGTGATCTATAAAGTTGGATGCCTCTTGGTTTTTCTTTAATTCATTTCACTTACACATTTCCCATGTGACTAGTTGTATCAAGGAATAGAGTGCATACATAGTTAAGTGTCCTCGGTCAAATTCAGATTTCAAAAAGATGATTTAAAAGTACGTCTCAAACTACAATAATACATTACTTCATACTAATGTAGGCTTTAAGACTTGAGTAGATTTTATAGTACAAAAAAGCACCTTCTTTACTTCTATATGAGTCAAGTGACTAATTCACCATGAATAATTTATAAGATGAATTGAGGCTCTTCTTTCATGTACCACCTACATGAAATAATTTCATTTATTTTAAATTTTTCTCTCGTTCTTTTTAAAAAACAAAAAAAACACCCCACACTTCTTAAGTAATATGAATACCTGGAAGCTGAGATATTTTACCTATTGAGGCCTGCAAGATTCATGTTTCTGTATCTTGAATGGATAAGCAGGATATAAGTATGTTGTGGAAGCAAATATTTTAATGGCAGATTTAAAATCTGCTTTTAACAAACACTGCTTAATATGAAACATTTTCTCAGAAGTTACTACCTGGAGTAATGTGAATAAGAAAAAATGATTATGTAAATCCCTCCCTGGAGGTGTTCAAGGCTAGGTTAGATGAGGTCTTGAGTGACCTGTTTTAGTGGGAGGTGTCCCTGCCTATGGCAGGGGGGTTGGAACTAGATGATCTTTGAGGTCCCTTCCAACCTAAACCGTTCCATGATTCTATCAAATACAACAGAATAGGCATCATTTCTCAATTCATGTGCATGTACTTTTATGCTGAATCCTCCTTTGGAAGAGATATACTGGAGATATGCTGCCTATTTTAAAGGAACCAAAATACCCCTGAAGAATAGAGAGCATGCTTTCTGGCTCTGTGGTGCCTTTTAGGAAGGTCTCCAGAGGGAGTAGCATTACAGGACAGAGAAACTGTGGCTGAAGCAACCACATTGTTGCCTTGGTACATCAAAGACGGTCTCACATATACAGATTAGGACAGTTTCAGTCCCTTTTAAATATATGTCAACAGCTAGACAATTCCAAGCTGCCCACAACAGGGGAAGTAGGAACTGCCTTCCTCCTATGTTTGTGTGAAGCTCTGCACCATCTCAGAAAAAAATTGTGCCTGTGATACCTACTGTATGGAGAGCTTCAGACTCTTAATCCTATTTAAATTTTAATGTCAAGACTTGGTATAGTTTCTGTAATTTATGGTATCAAAAGCAGAAAAAACATCTTTAATCATAGAAGTTTCATTGTACTAATTTATTATACCTACATTTTAAGCCATAAACCATAAAGTAGATTGTGTTTGGTAGATGATAGGTCACAGGAAGGAAATGTGACCTATCACAAAACATGTTTACATTAAAACATTTTGACAGCAGCAGTAATTAAACCTATTTCCCAGGTGCAGAACAATACTTTAAATGCCCCTCTGGCTACAATACTATTCAGCTTTGTCTGTCTTTCTCCCTTCTCATCTACTGCAAAAGCAAGATAATGAGAAAAGAGCAAAATATAAGGAGGGCTGGACTAGCAATTAATAATCTAAGTATATAATTAAAATGTTAACATCTTGGTTTAACTGATTTTGTATTCGTTTGTATGACACTGAAAAATTATTTTGTGCATTTCCACATGCCTGAGAAACAGTATGTGGGAAATCATGGCACCAGTGCTTGCTGCTGTGACAAGTTATAAGCTAACATAATCATTGGAAATGTGAGTTGGCTTTAGAGTAGAGCTATGCAAACATTTTAATGCAGACATCATGTGATGTTTCTTCCATGGAATTTTCTTTAAGTAATAGTGGATGAAGACTGGCAAATCCTAAAATCCCAATGAACTCATGAAGGCATAATGTGGACAAGTGCATACTTATGCCATGAAGCCAAGGGTAAGATCTATTTAACTTACACACAGCTGTAACGGAGGGGGCAATTCATTGATTGCAAGATGGTATTTTCAAAATTAATATTGTTTATTAATTTTCATATTTGGAACTCTCACCACCTCGACCACTAATTTTAGTAATAATCAGGTTCTTCTGCAATGGTCAGGGAAACACTATACAAAGGATAAAATAGATCTAGAAATAATAACTAGCAATATATAAACATATAAACCCAGTTGAACTGGAAAGAGGATCTTGAGGTCAATATACCACTTGCCCAGTAGATAGAATCAGGAAACTTTTTTCTGCTTACAGCAGAAGGCAATTGATAAATTACAAGCGGCTTTAAGTATTTACTCACAAAATACTATTTCCCGACTCGCAGGGCTAACTATGGTTTAAGACATTACCCAAATGCTCGCAGAAGGTTCTGTTGGTGTCTTACTGGCTGTTAAGGCTTTTGATTCTTCCCAGGCTTCACAGGCTGCTGGGGGAAGGGGGCAGATGATCTCTGACCTTATCCTGAGTTCTCCAGACAATCTGTGTGTCCCATCCAGGGCTGCTCATTTTGGCAGGTGTAGGAAGGATGTCTTGCAATGTGCAGTCTCAGCACAGATGTCACACTGGCTATGGAGGCCTATCCCATGGAGGCATCTAGAGCTGGTTCCTGGTAAACTCCAAGCAGGCAGTTGCCCAGGCAAACAAACTAGCTTATAGCTTAGCAAAGTATAATGCTATAAAGCATGACAACAGGCAAGCAAGCACAAATACAATGGCAAAGCACATTGTGTTACCTGCTCATCTCTTTTTATCAATTCAGCCTGAGACTAATGGGCCTTTGGACACAGAGTAGCCAATCACCATATTAGGTGAAGCCAAATTTGGGAAAAAACAGACCTTGCATGAGAGAGGCACAAGCCAAATGCATGTACAGGATGTAAACAGGAGCAAAACAAGTCTGGGCAAGCCATGGTCTCTCAGACTCAGTGGCTCCAGTTCTTTGTCCTCTTTCCCATGGTTGCTTCTCCCCAAAAAAAGAGAGAAGAGCAGAAAAAATGTGTCTGGCTGATCCAGGACATGTATAAGCCTATTTTTACCTATTAGGCCTACCACAACAACAGCATAGACAAATGCTGCTCCCTGTCATGCTGCTGAAATTCTTTTAACATGCAACACTCAAGCTAACTTGCTTCCTATCAGCCTCTTTCTTAAAAGCCCCAAACTGACAGGTGAATGGGTGCTTAACCATCCACTTACTGGTATTTTTTATCCAGTCAGTCTTGCCCTCATCTTCATCCACCAGAACAGCTGACTACAGTGCTGCATTTTCAAGCCATGCATATTTAATCATTGGAAACCTTTGGAAGCAAGGTCCCAGACATGAGTCTGCTCTTACTGCTATAGTAAACATATAATTTGCTTCTGCTGAAGACTTGACCTTGGCACACCTGTCTGTTTAACTCTTCCTTGGATTTAACTATATTGTCAAGGTCACCATGTCAAAAATGGACATCTCAGCCTGCGAAATTTGATTGTGTTGAAGGGATGTGGTGGCTCACAGCAGTGGCCTAAAGGCAGGAATAGCAATGAACCCATGAGAAGTTTTGAGAGGGAGCAGAACATTTACAGGAGGTCTCTAAATGAGAGATTTTAATGCCACTCTGTTTCACAGCCAAGTGTCTCTGCCTGCCCTTCCCAATGCAGTATTTCCTACAGTAGATGAATGGAGAATTATCAACGTTTGTAAATGCTTGAGAGCATATATATTATGTGCTTAACTGAAGTATTTATCATTTAGGAACACCTTTAAAAAATATCAGAAAACTATTATTATCAAAATGCTAAATGTCATCATTATTGTTCCTACACAGCTTATATGCAAATACAGACTGCTCCCTAGAGCTTGAATTAACATGAAATGAAATGGAAAAGCATTTTCCCTCTTTCATTATTTCTTTACTGTGAAATAAGGCTTTGCACAAAACTGGTATTTCACTTGTACAATATATAGTCATTGCAATAAAATCTTAATTGCTGAGTCAGGAACTCTGTGAACACCTTCATATTCAGTGGTAATTCCAATTATTCCTATTGCTGTTCACAGCTCTGAACTGTGGTCAGGGACCAATGTAGAATTGTTAGTAGTCAGTGTTTGGTGTAAATGAAACCCATTCCAAAAGAAAAGAGATTTTTGAGTGTTTATTACTTTTTGTAAATATACATGCTAATATATTTTACAAGCACAAGCTGTTGTTCACCACCCATTTTATTGATAATGGAAATGATCAGATGCAGCACAGTGGCAGCAATCATGTTTTCATATGTGATCAAGCACAACACACTAATTTATTTCTAGGTTTCTAGGGTAAAAGGCTGCCTGGATTGGCAGAGGACTGTCAAGGATTGTCTCCTAAGCAGCACAAGAAATATCTGTTAGGAGTTGCTGACAAACCTGTACTACAGGAAAGATCATAGTTTGCAACAGTGACTTGTGTTAGTCTTACAAAACTGCAGCTTGGTGCTGTGATGTCTGCTGGTGCTGTATCTGTTTAGTGTTTATACACCAACAGTCAAAACACTTCTGCAACTGCAGAACTGAGTGATGTCCTGTCTTGTTCACCAAGGAATTAATTGTACTTGTTTTAGAGTTAGCTGCTAAGGAGATTAGGAAGGTGAAGCATAGCAGGGCAGCTGTGGTTGCATGGCAACTGGAAAGAACAGTAACATCTGGTATTCTTAATGTTTTTGGAACCTGTAGATCATTGTGTCATCATGTGAGTATTATTATTTCTACCACCATGCCTCAGTTTTCCTGTTTGTTACCCCGTAAGAAATATCCTTGATGTTACCAGTTAACTCAAGGGCAAAATTACTTATAGCATGGATGCCGTGGCATTCAAGTCAGCTTCCTAATTCCCAGGCTGAGCTAGCCCTAGAGGATATTCTCAAGAAGTTACTTAGAGGAAAAGGTCTATCCTCTTATGAAAGAACAGCTCTGACGTTAGTCAGCCAGTGCTGTGAGTGACTAGAGTGTATGGTGTCTCTCCTGTCTTCTGAAACAATAGATCTGTTTGAAATTTTGTTTGCTTTCTTCCCACAGGGCCATTTCTTTCCTGTTAGGAAGGCAGAAAGACCAGATCATCTGTCAAAAGAATGGCATCTATAAGAAAAACTGCATTAACTGCACTTTAACTCATCCTCCTTGAAAATTTCCCCACTTGTGGCTTTCGGCCGCTTCGTGTTTCTGACAAACAAAAGAGCCTTATTAAACCAGTGGTTTGCTTAATTCATTTTTAAAATAAAAACTCAATAAACAATAGGGTGTCAAATGTAGGCCAGACCGGTTTTCTTCAAATGCCTTTAAGCATTTGACATCACTCATCCACCCCGCAGTTTTCTGCAGTAGTTACTTTAAAATAAAAAGGAACAGAGGGGTTTCCATGGAATTTTCCACCAGGGAGCAGCAGATGTCAGGCACAATCTGCAAGCACCACAGCCTCGGTTGGTATAAGGCCTTGGAAAGCCTCCTGACCCCCCAGACAAACTGTTTTAAGCTCTCCTTGCCTGTGTGTAGGCATACAAACCAGTCCATTTCTAGAGGTAAGCTGCTGATTTCATCAAGCCTGAATAGTAAGTCTGCTTCGGAGAGAAGGAACTGCAAGGGAGGGGGTGTGTGCTCCCCATTCTGCTCAACATACCTCTCCTCTAGAATCACCAGTTTCCCAGTGCTGGACTGAAAAAAAAAAACAGGAATCTCCTTGTTTTCAGCCTGAACACTTTGCTGAGAAGATCAAGCAGGGACCTGGAATTATGAACATTGAAGAGGAACAATTTTCCTTGGTTGATGAACTTCAGTGAACTCTGTGTGTGCGTTTTCTTGGCTGGTACAATCCTCATTGTCTCCCAAGAAATTGATGAAAGCATTTTGAAACAGCTGACAATTGTGTAAACATGGAAAATTAATGTATTATTTCTTAAAATATTGACTAGACTAACAGTTTGTGTAATCTGCATTAAAAAAAAAAAAAAGCACATTCTGTCTTTAAGACTTCATTTTATCAAACCACCCTTATAAATCCTCTTTTGCTACTTCCTATTTATCCTTTTGCTCAGATCTTTTTGAGTTAGGCCAGATTAGAATTCATCATCTCTAAGAAAAATGAGACGCTAAAGGTATTCTATCTTCACCATGCATCTCCAGCCTTTCTTGACAGGCTGTCAAGAAACATGTCTCTAAAAAGCCAGGTTAGATCCTCAGAGACAACCAGCAATGCAGTTTTTAGTAATGTGCTAAAACCCAGTCAGGATGCACCTTGTTGTTGCTGTGTGCAGTGGTGTGACATCTGAGTTATTTGTTTGCTCTACCATAAGATAGTGTTAGTGAATGTAATGTGAACAGATCACTCATTTGTGGAAATATTTATGGTGCTGCTTTCGAGGGATCATTCAATTTGAAAGCAGATGGCAAAGCATGGATATTCATGGACTACTTTAAAAGCTATCTTACGTAAAATGTTTTCATGCAGAGCAGCTAAAGCATGTAACAATCTGATATTTTACAACACTTATTACTTAATGTTTACATGTATTTACAATAAATCTTCATAAATGCTACTCAAGAAAGAATTTGCTAGTTCCAGTTTTTATTATAGTGTATCCCATGAGTTCTTTATCACTCAGGCTCCTGACCCAACAAATACCTGCATATTAGTTAAACAACACTCAGGTGTGGAGGCTTATTTTGTTCAGGGAGACTGTTTGCAGTGCAGCAAACTGCAGGAACATGTGGCACATGTTGAGCTTTTCAACTGTTTGGGGATTTGGGACCTCCACCGTATGACAGCTAAAAGAAATCTAGCTTTAGAAGTGATGAGCTCATCACTACTGAAAACTGCAGGATCCTTCTAAGGTGTTACACTGGGAATCCAGAAGACAAATCTGTTCTAAAGGTGATGTCCAAAGGCTTTAATATTCTGCAAGAACAAAGTCAGCTAAATGTGAGACAGGTGTTTATATCTTTTCATGTCCTTCTTTGTAACTGCCTGAAGCCCAGATTTCCATGGTTCAGTGTGTAGAAAAAGTGGCATATAAAAGTCTATTAATCATGCTGAGTTGGAAGACTAACCTTTTTTGTCGAGTAGTTTATTTAACACATAGTCAGATGCCATAAACTTCTCTGCTTCCTGACTGGTATCCCTCACTGAGCACTATGTGGACTGCCCCTCACTCACTGCCTTCTGCCCTTTGGGGACCATCCACATGGGCAGTTCATATGGTGGCTTTAAAGGCCTGCGTATGTTCTGCTATCCAAAACTGTGTATCTAAGTTTGATACAAAAGGGGAGGGAAAATAATATCAGAATGGGTTGGTAAAACTATTGTCTTGGCAAAGATCATGGTACAGGATTTTGATCTGCCTAACTTAGCTAGTGTTCACTTGCAGTTCTCTTGTTCTCAGTTATCTGATATTTAAGATACAACCCCATTACACTGATTTTCTTCAGGTTTGGGTCATGTGCCTGCCTTTGCTGGGTCTTGGCCCTGGGTTCTCAGCCAGAGCTGTTTGATTTTTTACTAACACAGCTGTTTGCATTGAGTACTGTGCTGAAGGCTGCTTGATTTGGGAGGAAGGTGGCTCAGACTATTGGTTCTAATGGTAATAAAAATGATCATTAATTATCCTCCTGCTTTTCCCTACCTCACCCACTGCATTTTGAGTGTGGCTATTTCATGTTTAAATAAACTCCGTGATTGAATGTGACCTCAACTGTGGTCTGTACCTATTCTCTGGCATCACCCTTGAAAGGGACAATCCTGCAGACCTCCATATAGCATGTTTTATTTTCCATCCCAGCTTCCATACAGCCTTGCAATGCTATTGTCTTTATTTTTTCTAGTCCTGCAAATCCGTGTCTCTCAGCAAACAGTGCTGTTCTGATGGCACAGCAGGAACAATGTTCTGGGAAACATCTTGGTATGAGCAGTTCAAAGGCCGAGGGGAGAGCATGTACTTATATGCATATATGTATGTAGTGTTTATTAAAATTTGCTTGAATGAGCGTTAATAATGGATACAATGTTAATGTTTGATATGGGTTTTCAAGCCACTGGGGAAAGTGGAGAGACAGTTTCTTATTAAGAAATAGCTAGATTACTGCAGCACACTCCCTTTCCAGGAAAGCAGTTAGTTAAATCTGTTTAATGACATAAACTGTCTGAAGGAAATAATACACATCTGAAAGATGCGTTTTAATGGGTAAACAATTGTGTCCAACAATATTAACAGCATAGCAAAGGATGAAGCTGTTGCATCTGACTTAAATACATTAGCTCTGTTATCTCTACTTGTAGTGAAAGACCTGGAATTTTCTCCACTTTAAGTCACAATGTTGCTGATTTTTGTAGAAAACAATTGGAAACTCAGAGTCATCTCCTCTGTAGCTGAAGCCTAGTACTAGTGGTTAAGATGGTTTGCAGAGTTTGTGTCTTTTATTTGGGTTAAATTACTTAAGCCAGATTTTCACTTAGTGTCATTCGTGTTCTGTGGTGGTTCATGCTATGAAAGCCTGAGAATTATTTCAGCAGCATTCTTTCAGATTGCTCATCTTGTCTGGTAATAGGAATAAGGGGTAAAACCAAAACAAACAAATGAGACTCAGTAAAACCTACCGGCTGCATAATGTTCAGGCATGCACTCTGTGGTTGACTTTAAATGAAACAAGAACACAGGGGACTATATTTAATTTAAACACCACTCATCCTAAAACAACTTAACCTGCAGAATGATTGCCATGAAAACACTGTAATAATATAGCAGAGCAGTCACTTCAATCAGTATTTAATAGTCTCTGGCCGATTTAATTATTAACACTTAAAGTACTTCATGAGAAGTGATGAAAATACATATATGTAGCCCTTACTGAACTTTCTAAGATCCCACAGAACATGTTTGTAGCTATTGCTTGTCACTTCTCAAGTGACAGCAAATGGTCGTGAACCGGGCTGTTAGCAGCAGATTTGTAAGCTCCCCGTGTTTCAAAATTTCTGACAAAGTAGATGAAATGGTTTCCTCACAGCTTTTGTTTCCATGTAGACTGTGTTGAAGCCTGATACTTGAGGGTGTAATATTTCCTCTTCCTATCCCAACTACCTGGGAATTGTTGGGTTTTTTTCTTATGGAAGGACTGGCTAAAAGACAATCACAGAAAAAGCCCAAACTGTTTTTAATTAAAAGTATCTGTAGCCATCTTGTCAAACTTTTTATTTTGTTACTCTGTATTCTTTACTGTAACCCATAGCAATGCTTCTTACTGTAACACAGGTGTGATGGTTTGAGGCTAATTGGAATATTTTCATGAGAAAAATTAGATTATAGGCTGTTAAAAGAAAACAACGGTGATGTCTACTTCACTCAGGTTTGCTGAGATGTATAAAAGCAAAGACATAAATGTAGATAAGACAGAGTCATTCTGTGTCTGAGCTCTGGATGTTGTTCTCTCTTTTTCCCTGACTTCTAGATGGATCCGTGCAACCCAGCTAATCAATTCTGCTTCTAACCCCCCTTTCCAATCTTTCTGATTCACCTTGTGTGTAAGGCAGATTCTGGGATCAGACTGGGAGGTGAAAAGGAGATGGAAGTGGGATTGGGAACCCCTCCTGGGGACTCTGGTTTCTGGGAGGGGCATTGTGTTTCTCTATTACCTTTAACTTGTATATGTAAGTATTTGTAATATATTGTAAATATCTGCTTGTATATTGTGTTAAGCTGTGAATATAAAGCTCCATTCTTTAACTTGCAGCCAGTTGAGTCTAGTCTGGGAGAATTCAAAAGTGTGTGTATGTGTGGAAAAAACAAACTAGGCAACATTTTAATGTTTGTGTGTGTATAGACAATTACGAGCATTTATGAGGGAGCACCACTAAATTACTTTGAGTTTCTCTGGCTATTTTAAGGCTCTAGAAATCCCTTTGCCTCACACTGGAGAATGCTTGTGCTTCTGTTTGTGTTACCATCAGGCTTTGGTGGAGATGGCTCACATGGCTATGACTGTGTTAATAGATATAGTTAGTAACAGCTGTCATGGAGCTTAGCCAAGGACTTCATCTCTTGTCTGAAGGAGCTAAAATGGATCCTCGAGAGCCTGGTCATTTCTTTGGTATCTGGCATAAGCTCAAACAGCAAATCCATGTTGAATTACAGTAGCTGAGTAATTTATACACCAGTGGATTATGTCTTTTAGTGACAGATAAAGTAGATGTAGTTTGAGCTTTGAGGTGCAACTGGGTACCACCTATAGTGCCACCTGGCCTGGAATAAGGATGAGCATGGAGCTTCTCATCTTCCAGCAAGGGTAGTAGGTGGAAGAAATAAGACCAATGAAGCAGGGATCTCTATGGCTAAAACCATGCAGAAAACCCCTTGGGAAAAAAACATTCCTTTCTCTGCTCAACTTGTGTGAGTATCAGAGAAAGCATTAATGCATTTGACTGGCATTTTGGCATATTAGGTGGCCATTCAAGTTACTTTTGTTCTAGTCTGAAGCTTATGTCTTGAAATGCAGAAAACTTTGACTGAAAGGATAGGGAATTACCTGTAAGTTAATTTTAATTATGAATTCCCAACTGAAGTATCTCCACTGGGTGGATTGGTTGCTCTTTACATATAAGTACATTTCACATGCAAAAAAAGCTGACAAGAATCATAGAACAGTAGGGGCTGGAAAGAACTTCTGGAGGTCATCAAGTCTAAAATCCATGCCAAAGCAGGAATACCCAGAGCAGGTCACACAGAAATGCATCCAGATGGGCCTTGAAAGTCTTTAGAGGAGACTCCACAGCCTCTGTGGTGGAGGAGTTTCACCCCTCTGATCATTTTGGTGGCTTCCCATGGACCTGTTCCAACAAGTCCCAGTCTTTCCTGTACTGAGGGCTCCAATGTTAGATGCAGTACTTGAGGTGATCTGTTCACAGTGCAGAGTAGAGGTGCAGAATTGCCTTCCTTGACCTGTGGTACATACTCCTCCTTTATGAAGGTCAGGATGCAATTAGCTTTCTGTCTTATGTTCAGCTTTTCTGTCACCAGTACCCTCAAGTCCTTTTCTGCAGGGCTGCCCTCAATCCCTTAATTTCTCTAGCTGGTATTGATACTATAGTTTGCCCTGACTCAGGTGCAGGACTAGCTTTGTTGAACTTCATGAGGTTTATATAGGCCCACTTCCTGAGCTTGTCTACACCAATCTGAATGACAGAATGTCTTGATTGTACTGATCAGCTTGGTGACATCCGTAAACTTACTAAAGGTGCAGATATTGATCCCATCGTGTCACTGATGAAGACGTTAAACAGTGCTGGTGCCAATATTGACCTCTGAGGGCCACCACTTATCACAGGTCTTGATCTGGATATTGAAAAGAACTAGTTAACTCCATGGTAAATTGAGCTAACCTGATCTTAAAATTCTCCCCATGCAATAGAATCTGGAGCAAGGTGTGCAGCCCCATGTTATGTTGACAATTTGAACAAACTTGGTGCTATTTCCATGTGCTTTCCTGTGCCTACATATGCCCTGCCTCTGTCCACTTGTGCCATCTGGTTGGCTGTGCACAGCTGCTGTCACTGTCACTAGTTCTTTATCTTCTCTCCCTGTGTGTGTGTAGACCTTCTAAATGTACTGTAGGAGTTAGTATGTTATGGTCTTGCAAGTTGGGACAGCGTTTAGATTTGTTCTTGAATAGAGGAAGAAGAGACTCAATCACTAAAGATCACAGTCATTTGAAGACCAACCATAAAATTGTGTTGCCTGTTCAGCAGCTGGACTGTGAGAGCTCAACTTTTTTTATTCCTGCTCACACACTTTTGCTTTCCTGTGGTTCTGGGCTGTCTGGCTTCTGCCATAAACTAAAGCTTATGCAGGTTTGCTTGCACTAATAAAGGGTTATGGGATCAGTCCTTTAGTGCACTAACACAAAGGTACATGCAGCCTGGCTCTTGTGGCAGTGCTGGCTTGGTTGATGTGTGGTCTGTGCTGAGGGTGAAGCTAACAGTGGGCAAGAGGGCAATGGGAGGCTACTACTTAATCTCATGCAGCTCATGGGGATGCATCAACTAACCTGGGCTTGTTCATTTAGTAAACTATTAAAGAAGCTGTCTCCAGGCTATTTATTTCAGGCAGTTCTAGTAAAGTAATCCCTTAATTCCTCAGAGTAAATGCTGATGAGGATTTACTGCATGCTAGGTGGAGTGGAGGTCACTCTGCAAGTGATTAGAGTTTATTTGGGTGCAGTACTGCAGCTGGGTGGAGGAAGCTGCAAGGTGTCCATTCAAGTTGACCCACAGCAGGGCTGTCCTCTCTGTGGGCGTTGTTGACTGCAGGTTACTGCTGGTTTTGGGAATGCTTGTTTACAAGCCCAGAGGCAGAGACTGGCTCTGTTTCAACTTTGGCAGAACCCACTCTTTTCTAAATGTCCCACTTCTCCTCCTTTCTCTTGTGAATGTTGTTCTGCCTTCTCTCCTCAACCCTGAATCTTTCTTTTTCTGAGTCTTCCCAAACAATAAGAGAAGCACCAGTTGAAACCGTGCCCTATTGCATACACTTAAAATTCACTGCTGTTTCCTCTATATGCATCATCTTGCCCACAAACATAATGATTTGTCACTGTTTAGTAAATGTTTTATTCACTCTGCATAAAGAATGTTCTGCTTCTTTGGAAGCCAAGGCATAGGTTGTGCACTTCCACCTATTAAAAATGGATGCATCAAACTTCAAGTAGCTAGATTTACAAATTGGGAATTATTTATCATCATTTAGATACTGTGGGAGGAATTTAAAATAAATCCAAGAGAAGTGAGAAATCCAGGTGTAGTTCCTGGAGTGAAGGAACTAAGACTTCAGTATTTTGTCAGACTCACTTTCCTAAGGGAGCTGTTTTCCTGGGAACACTAAGGCAGAGCAGTTTAGGCTGGATGACAGTGAAACTGTATGACTAAATCTTATGCCAATATCTCAGATGGTAAACTGGATGGTTACAGATTGGCATATGGTGTTGAGAATTATGAGCTATATTACAAAAAGAAGATGCTAGCTTGCAGTGGCAGAAAATGTGACTGGAGCAAGCGCCTTATTTGCTCTGGAAATTCCTCTGCTCATGGCAAAATTTGTAGTGACCAGATCATGGCTTTAGTCTGATCAGGTACTCATGGTCTCTGTGTGACAATACACTGCTCTCTGACACTTTTCTGCAAGATGTCCCTGTTCATGGTTTCAGCATTGTTATGCAAAAATCTGATATTAGAAGTTTGTTTTGGGACAATAACAAATCAAATTCTGGAAGTGCTGTAAGAACAGCAGCATAGAAACCCCAGGCTTGTCACAACTTCTCTGCCATGGAAGGACTATCTGTGGCCAATTTCAGGTTATTAAATTAAAAAATTAAGTATTCTTTTCTCATAAACTGTATCTTTCTGATTTCTTCCCCTTCACAGTATCTCAACTCAGACCTGGAACTCCTTACCATGGAATATTAAAAGTTTCAACATCTTATGTGTTTTATTTCCATATTAAAATGAAACATTATATTGTAATGTTTCCCAAAGCTAAGTGTTTTAGAAGACATTTGAAGCCTCAGATAGACTAACGGACAACTGTAATTTCAAAATGTGCTGTCCTTTATATGTACAGGTAGCTATTAGATATAGGTTTTGCACAGGTTGGGTACTGAGTAGGACTAGTCTCTTACAAGTCCCATAGTCAAAAAGGGATATTTTAATTATATACTGGAAGCTCAAAGATATTGAAAGTGACTGTTCTTCTGTTGAGAAACAGAGTTTAATACTTTGATCTTGAAAATAATAATGTGTCTCATTGTAGTGGGAAAAGAGCAAATATTTTGATCTAGAAATAAGGTGTTTCAAGGAGTCCTAAGTAGCAGTCAACCCTTAAAACTTTTAAAAACAGAATATTTCAGGTGTGCCTTAATCTGACATGTTGTTAGGATTATAAAAGCTTGTGATGTGACTTGATACGATTGTGTGTTATATTGAATGTTATCACTGACCTATTCATCATGAAATAAAACCTAGAAGTATCCTGCTTCTGGAAATTTTGAAAGAACAGTGCACAATCATGTAGTTTGACTGACACTCGACTGAACTTGTGCAGGTGCCTGCAGCCCACAAATATCAGTGTATTGCTGGAAATAAGTTTAGGTGGTTTATTCTTCATAGTGTCAGCAAAGAGTGAAACAGTCTTTTGAGGGTCAGTGGCACATTTCCCATTGACTTCACTGAGGCCAGGATTTTGGCTGTAGCTCCAAGAGCAGCTTTGTGTGGGCAGCCTCTACCCACCCTTATGGATGGAGGGACACAAGTCCTTGCTCCTCTGGGGACCGTGGGTTGTGCCATGCTTCAGGCTGTCACGGTGAAAGCCTAGAGAATGACAGGAGGTTGGAAAAGGACATGCTGCAGATCAAGGAGACTGATGCAACTTCACTCTCTTGCAGTAGCTGTGGTCTTAATAAACAAACCATCTTCATATTGGTAGTCTGGGGTACTTCAGCTTGATGTGCCTAAAATTACAATACTTGATTATATTTTGTAGTAGAAATGCATCATCTTTCTGAGCACTTGAGACTGAAATTTAGACTTCTAAAAGGCAGGACAAGTCAATGTCAAGGCCAGTATGTAGCATTCTTGTTTTCCATTTTAGCTGTTTAGATAAAAGCATTGGATTAGTAGACTCTCATGAAAGCTTGATTATTGCAGAGCCTTTATTGAAAGCCCTTTCAATGTATTAGACTACTTCCTGTTAAATAGGATGGGGGGAGGGTTGTTTGTTTCTTGGTTGGGGAGTTTTGTTGGTTTTGTTTGTTTGTTTGTTGGTAAAACAGTAGCAGACATCTTTATACATTCAGGGGGAAAGAAAGGGAAACATGGAAAGCAACAGCAGCGAAATTATTATAGAATCATAGAATGTTTTGTTTTAGGAGACACCTTTGAAGGTCAACTAGTATAACCCTCTGCCATGAGCAGAGACATCTGCAGCTAGATCAGATTGATCAGAGCTTGGTCTAGCTTGAATGAACATTTCCAGAGATGGGGCATCTATCACCTTTCTGGGCAACCTATTCCAGTTCTTCACCACTCTCATTGTAAAGAATATCTGAATATCTTCTTTATACCTTGTCTAAATCTACCCTTCTACAGTTTAAAATCATTACCCATTGTGCTGTTACACTAGGCCCCATTACATGTGTGTCAGCATGCCAGCTGTCTTATCTCCTTGGTTCAGGTTAGTACTTGGCAGTCTTCAAGAATCCGTGGCTTCTACAGTGTCCTGTAGAAGAGAAACTGAGTCAGATAAAGTAGGTGATGTGCTCAAGGTCACACAGAAGAGTGAGAAAAAGTAAGAGTATTTGTGTCTTCCTCCGATGCCTTTGCCTACTGTGCTCTCTGCCTCGTTTTAGGGAATAAACAGAGCTCACCTTTTCTCATATCTATTGCTATGAGATAGGATCTAACTCTTGGGGAGCTAGAGAATGCCACTACCCATGGAGCTGTTTTGCTGATGACCTTAATTGGTGCTATGTATCCCAAGGCCATTTGTAAGGTCTGTAGTGATGACTTTTCCTACACTACTGCTATCTGTTTGCCTAACAAGAGGAAAAAAATTAACACTATTATCACTGTTAAGCAGAGAAACACTTCTTCAGGCTAGAAGTTATGACCTTTGCAGACTATAACCCTCAGGATATTTATCTTTTAAGGTGGATAATATTACTGATGTCTGTAAGTGGCGCTACAGATGGTATTTGCAGCCACTCATTTTGTGTAATGTATTCATCTTGGGTTTAGTTTGTGTTTACCTCACTAGACTCTGCACTAGGCTCTGCTAGAGCCCAGATCAGTCCTGCTGAGAAATAAAAACAACTGTAATGCTAATATTGGCTATTTTCCTCAGAATATTTGTGTGTCTCTCTGGATTAAGTATTTGCAGGGCTAGTGGCACTTACAAATACAATTCTGGGAGGTGATGCTTGCCTGTGGCCACATCTGCTGCTCCAGTGTCTTCCCACACTTCCTTTCCCAAGGCTCAGACTTGTCCTCCTGTGAAGGTCTACTTGTTTATTCCGAACAATATAAAGGTCAAGTATAATAACCTGTTTTGGTGAACAAATAGTTCATGCACTCAGTGCCTTCTCAGCAGCCTTAACTTGTTGCATCTTCAGTACTTAGATGTTTACTAATTTCCATTATATATGTTGTTCTGTATAACCAGGTATAACTTGTGTGATGAAAAATATTATTTTTCTGATGATTTGTTTATCTAAGTGTAGTATACTGTGAGTTTATGGTGTATTTTTAAAATGCTGTATTTGGACCTTTTTATATTTTCCTCTATAAAATGCTACAGGTGTTTTGGCTACCTTCCTTAGACATTTAATAGACTGCAGGCATTTCACTCATTAGTCTGTTGTCTGGCTGTTTATCAGCCTCACTCTCAAGTTCTGAACATGTTGTTCTGTTATAGTAATCTGACTTTGTTCTTATCATGTTTGTGTAGCATTGTATTACAATGGTTATTTTCTGAGTATGAATAACAGAGAAGCATGAATAACATTTTCGCATGTAACAGAGGAGTTGTGAGGATTACTGTGCATGAAATGCGTTTGTACTTTTAACTGACAAAGCCATAACAGGGCACCACATGGAGAAACTTAATGGGTTGCACCTGCTAAAAATAGTAGAGAAAACCACAGACTCTCTGTAGAGATGAAAGAAGCTTAAAATGGGAAGGTGTTCAGTGTGGATATCCCCGTCTTTATGTCAAACTATAGAATTTCCTGCCTCTCTGAGGAGAAGTGTGGACAATCTGCTACTGTCTAACTATCAGGAGAAAAAAGGGAATTGTAGATCAATTTGTGAGCCTGCAGTGAAGAGTGACACAGTCAAGTGCAAGGTACAAGTAGCTATTGAAATAGGTCGGTACCATCAAATTTTTTCTAAGGACACAGAAGTGGAAAAGTCAGGCCAAATGAAAAGCAAAGCTCTCTACTGGTTCTTCCATATCTTATATGCATTTAAGTCTGAATTGGATTTTCAGTTCCAGTCCCCACAGCAGTTTCTGGTGCCGTGTGGCACAATGACAAATCTGTGGTCTGGCTATCTTGTACTTGGTATTGTGGAAAGATCAGTACAGAGTGAAGGAGGAGGGACAGTTGAGTATCTGTGTTATTTACAAGGTTGCCTACTTGTGGTTTAGCAGTTACCTGCCCCCTACCCTTCGATATAACCCAGGCTAGGACTCAGAATGGCTGGGAGTTGATAAACAAAGCTTTATATTTACAGCAATGCTCAACATACAAGCAGATATTAACAATGTATAACAGATATTTGCAGATATATACAGTGAAAAGGTAATACAGAAACACCACAGCCCTCCCAGAGATCAAAATCCCTAAGAGGGGTTTCTAACCACCCCTACCACCTTTTCCCCCTTCCCCAATCTTATCTCACCATCTGTTGATGCAGCAGATAGGCGAATGTAGATTGGCCAAGGGGGCTAGCAGTAGAAAAGAAGTTAGTGGAATTATTAAGAATCAGCTACAAAAGGCAGGGAAAAGGAACCATGCAAGAGGAGCAGCCACAGCCCAGAGAGGCCTAAAGCAGCCTGACTTATCTATATTTGGGTTACAACTCTTAAAACAATTGCTTTTTTCTTTTCTCAGTAGAGCTCTGAGTGGAGTAGCAACATTTTTTTCCTCTCTCAGCCTATAGGCTAATTCCTAATCCAAATCCTCCAATTAGTTCAAACCAGCACACTACTGGTGAAAGTGGAGAAGAGCTATGAAAACAAGCCAGGGCATGAAAAAATGGAAGCTGAGAAGCTAGATATCTTGGAGGTCTCTTCCAACCTGGCCTATTCTATTCTATTCTATACTCTACTTGGAAGAAATAAGAGCTTCCCACTAGAAGCTGAAAAGGTGGTCATGGGTAGTTGCTATATAAAAATCTGATACACTGGGAAATTGCCTAACCTGCTTCTTAAAAATACAGTCAAAAGCAATTGCATATGGCAACAGAAATACCCCAAAGCATTTGTGTAGCTTTAATGATTTCACTAATTAGCCTATATTCATTTAGACACTTGAGATATGCAAAGTCCAAAATAAATGCCCAATAAATTGTATTGAAGATCTCACTTATTGTAGTACGGTTGAATAAACAGAATGTTTTAAATCCAGAATATCTGACAAATAACTGTTCTAAACTCTGGCTGGCATATGGGATTAGGCATAATGACCCTCCATATTGATTCTTATGGGTACAGCAATGAAAACTTTTTTTTGGTGGGTGGTGGTATATTTTGATCAGTATTGCTCTGAGACTAACAGTTACGTGCAACTAACAGTGCATGACACTTGATACGCAGAAAGGAATGTAGTCAAGTCCTGTGTTCCATTTAGGTGGAATCAATGCAATTTAGCTGTCAGCTCTTTGAAATACAGTTAAAAACAAATCTGAGTCAACATTACCTCAAGCAGAAGTTGTCCATATTTATTTAAGGAGTTTTATGTAATTTAAGAAAGTGCTGGGCTAAATCAAGGCTTTTTCTCATTTAAATACTAGTTCTGATTCAGTTGTTCCAAGAGTTAATATTTTTCATTAATTTTGTTTTTTAAAGGACTTATCAGTTGCAAAGTGGCTTCTGAATTACAACTTATAACATTATTTTGGTCAGGGTTACACCCTGTCAAAACTGAAGAACACAGGTCTGAATGGAGAAGAATGTAGATTATAGCCAGTCAGTGCTGGTGTTATGTTGGCTGCTCTTTGGCCAAAGAGCCTGTCCCCAGTACTATTTGGGAACAAAAAAAAAAGTCTCAACATCAACAGAAATGACCAAGTTATACTTCTCTTAAAATTGTAGCACATTTTCATTTTCACTGGAAATGGGTTGTTGCTATTTCTGTAAAATCTTGTGTAGGGAGTGGTTCAATTTTTTATGGTCATTCAGGAAATGCAGGACTAGAGCCACCTCTAACCCAGTCTATACTCTCATCTGAAACCAGTGAGATAGTTTGGGTTTAAAAGAGGACAGAATTTGGCCTGAGTTCTGTGTGCTTGGAAGCAGAGCTAACCATAAAGTGATCTCATCAGATATAACACCTGTAAAACACATTCATTAATACTACCTTTGAAAAAAAACCCAAACCAAACAAACAAAACTTTATCTTTGGGCTTTATAGGAAAGATCTGCACAATGTAATTTTTACCCACAAAATTAATATTTTTTTCCAGAAAGTTTTAAAAAATCTTTCCTGAGTTGAGAACAGAGGAGAAAAACAAGTGGGAGGAGGGGGAAGGGGAGGGCGGGGGAAGGCAAAACCACGACCATAATAAAAACCTCCCAAATCCAAAAGTTCTTTAGCTGCCTGAATGTGATGAGCGTTCAGGGTTTTTGGTGGCTTGTAATTTTTTTTCTATCTTCTTTTTTTTTCCTCCTTTTTTTCCCTTCTACATACATGAGTGATAACATTGTCAGGATCCTCTAAATCAAGAGCAAGAAAAAGGCAACAGTTTTATACTTCCTCATTGTGATTTGCTTATCAGGCTCTTAAATTAAAACTCTTCTGGTTTTAGATGTTTTACTTTGTGATGGAAGGGGTTATGATTACTTAATGTGAGATGATTTTCTGAAATTAAAATTGTTTATTAATTCTGATATCCAAACTTTTCCAGCCCCAACCACCACTACATTTTAATAATAAAATGATTCAATTATAACATTCATGAAACACACTACATAAACAATATTTAGATCTTGTACTATCAATATATGCATAAACAATCAATTCAATTAACTTAAGTTAGCTAATTAACACTGGAAGAGATTTCTTGTGGTCAGCAGTTCCACTTGGCCACTAGATGGAACTCAGGGCCCCTCTGCACAGGACAGAGGTTAGGTAAACAAAGGAAACTCTAGGTTTTACTCACAAATATTATTTCTCCCATCTTGTGGGGTTATCAATGAATTGAAACAGTACCCAGAACACTTGAAGGGTTTCTGGCTTGTCTGGCTGCTGGCTGCTGCTGCTAGATGTTGCTGCAGCTTCTGAGACTTCTGATTCACCCCAAGCTCCACAGGCTGCTGGAGGAAGGAAAGGGAGGCAGATGGTTTCTGGCCTGGTCCTGGCTTTTTGACGATCTGCGTGCCTTCAGGCTTGCTTGTCTTCAGGAGCTGCAGGCAGATGTCTTGTGATGTGTCTCAGTGGATATGTATCTCTCATGCTGGCTGTAGTATACAACTAATTGCATGAAAGCAATTCAAGTTGCTTCTGGAAAAACTCAGAAGAGTTCCAATCTGGAATATAGCTTGTATTGCTATATATAATAATACGGCATTACAGACATGGATACAGAACACAGAATAATGGCAAAATCATGGCAGAAGCACGTTGTGTTACCTGCTTATCTGCTTATATATCAATGTCTGAAATTGATTGGGCCCTTTGGACAACTTAGCTTATCCAATCAGAGTGGCAGTAAGCCAATTTATGACCATATTTGGGTAAAGCCACAGGTTTTTTATTCCCATATAGGGAGAAACCATAGTTCTAGCACAAGCTTATGTGGTGGAACATCCAAATTACGCCCAAATGTTACATATGATACATATACTTTGCTCCCCCGTATCTCCTTTTTCTCAGGGTGGCAAAGGCAGGAAATGGACAAAGGCATTGACGCCTCTCTGTCTGCAAAACAAATACCATATAGGGCCTTGTTTTGCACCTTCATTGTTTTTGGGGGTAAACAAGATCATGGGCAGAGGCACGTGCATCTCCCTTTTTAGGTAATATAATTTTGGATTGATTCCAGGGTTGTCTTTTTTTCTATTACTGTTGGTCACCAAAATGCTTAAAACCCTTGCAAACTGTTTATCACTTGCTAATCTTGCTACCTGCTACCAGTGACTGACTGTGCTGTGAAAGTGTGGGGAATTTGCTTCCCTGAAAATGGCAGAATCTGTCTTGAGCACCAAGCCAAGGCCCGAAACACTTTTAGCCTTTGACACTGGAAAGGCAACTAATTGCCTAGAAACAGCTTAACAAGGGGAACCGCCAGCCCGCTACCCGAGCCAGGACCTACCTTTGCTGTGATGCATCCCAAAGAACAGTTTCAGCCAGAAAACACACACTTCACTTCCTCCAAAAGGTTGACCACCTCAATGATTTCCTCAGAGCTACAGAGAATTTGTCTTGTGTCTGTGGAACCTTCAAACAGTGCACTCCAAGCTTAAGCAGCAAACCCAGTTTCACCATGTGGGAGACCACAGTGTGGCAAGAACTATTAATCTTCTGTTTATGCTTCTGCGTGTACCTCTCAGACCATAAATATTAAGGCTGTAAGCAGTGAGTAAATCCTATTCTCTTTCCCAAAGTTTATAAGGTTCAGGTTTAATTGTTAAGTGGCAAGTTTGGCTGTAAAACTTCCATTGTTTTAAATCTCCTAAAACTTTCCTTAAATTTATTTAGTTCAATTAAGTTGTATATATACATT
>VWZI01017166.1:32667-117624 GCA_013396835.1 Psilopogon haemacephalus | reverse complement strand
AAAAAAAAAAAAAAGAAAGGAAAAAAAAAAAATTCAAACTGACCACAGAACACAAACAGTGTGTGGAAATTGTAAATAAGTTTGGGAGAATTTTCTTTTTGTATCAGCCTCATTGCAACTTAATATTAACCCAAATTCAGTTCCTTCATAACAGCTTAGCATGAGGCAAGCATGTGCACCTTGTTTACCATGGGATGCGAGAGAAAAACAAGTTGTGTAAGTCAGAGTACTCAGACTCCATGACTCCAGGTCTTTTGTTCTTTTTCCTGCAGTTGCCTCTTCCCCAAAACAAGAGGGAAGGCAGAAGAACATGTCTGGGCAAGCCAGCACACATATAGGCTTATTTTGACCCTTTGGATCTTCCACAACATAATTTCTGAATAACATTGTTTTTTGAAATTGTACTGTCTTTGACTGGTTTAAGTGATGTGTTCATGTGATGGAGGGGAGATTTATTGATACAAAATATGATATTTTTTCAAAATTAATAGTCTATTAATTAGTTTTGAATAAAACTCTCACCACCTCCGATCTCTAATTTTAATAGTAACTGTTTCTTTTGCAATGCTCATGGATCACATTACATAAAGGATAAAGTAGATATAAACATTAGTTGAACTAGAAGAGGAAGTTCTTGTGGTCAGGATACAAGTTGCAGTTGATTATACTGCTTGTTCACTAGTGGACTCAGGAAGCTCCTTTCTGCTTATGGCAGAAGGCAATTGATAAATTACTAGAAACTTTAAATACTTACTCACAAAATATTACCTCCCATCTTGCGGGGCTAGCAACAGCTTAAGACACTACCCAAATGCTTTCAGGGAAATCTGTTGATTGTCTTCTTGGCTGGTGAGACTTCTGATTCTTCCCAGGCTTCACAGGATGCTGGGGAAAGGGGGCAGATGATCTCTGACCTGGTCCTAGTTTCTCTGTATGATCTGTATACTTCCAGGACTTCTCATATTGACAGGGGACTTTCATGTGTAGGCAGGATGTCTTGCAATGTGCAGTCTCAGCACAGACATCACACTGGCTATGCAGGCCATTTGCATGGAGGCTAAATCTGGTTCCTGGTAAACTCGAAGCAGGCAGTTTCCAGGCAATTCAGCAGAGCTGACTTATACCTTATCAAAGCATAATTCTGCAGAACAGTGGCAGCAAGCAAGCAACAGGCAGCATCAGGCAAGCACAGATACAACACAGAGCATATTGCGTTACCTGTTCATCTCCTTTTATCAATGCCTGAGTCTAATGGGCCTTTGGACACAGAATAGCCAATCACAATGACAGTTAGCCAAGCTTTACCATATTAGGTGAAGCCATAGGCTTGCTTTACCCAAATTTGGAAAAGACATAGGCCTTGCATGAGCATAGGCACAACCCAAGTGCTTATCCAGTATGCAAACAGGAGAAAAACAAGTATGGGCAAGCCAGGGTCCTTAGACTTTGTGGCTCCAGGTTCCTTTGTCCACTTTCCCCTGGTTGCTTGTAGTAGGTTAGAACTGGGCTGAGCTGGTGTTAATTTTCCTCTAATGCTGTGTTTTCCAGTGCTGTAGCTGAGCATTGATAAAGCACCAGTGTTGTGGCTACTGCTAAGCTGAGTACCCAGGCTGGGGTTTGTTTTTTTTTTCAACATCTCCCCACTCCAAGATGCTGAGAGGACACAGCCAAAACAGGTGATCCAGACTGGCCAAAGGGATATTCCATGCCATATGACATCATCTCAGATATAAGAATGAGGTAATAGAAGGAAGTTTGGGGAAGATTCGTCCATGGCGTCTGTTCTCCAGAAGTAACCATCAAGCATAGGGAGCTCTGCTTCCCAAGACCAAAACATCATCCAGCTGATGAGAAGTAGAGATTAGCATCTCTCTCTGCTCCTGCTTCCATGTGAACTATTGCTTTTGTTTATTTTCATTATTAAATTGCTTCTATCTTATAACTGACCTTTGTTATATTTTCCCTTCTCCCCTGTTCATTTAAGAGAAGGAGTGATAGAACGACTCTGGTGGCCATTTGGCCCCCAGCTGGGGCAAAACCACCACATTGCTTCTCCCCAAAACAGAAGAGAGAGCAGAAAAACATGTCTGGGCAAGCCAGTACATGTATAAGCCTATTTTGACCCACCAGGCCTACCACGACAGCTCATGGAAGCAATAAACACAGAAAATAAAATGAAATATCAAAATGAATCTCTGGTGGCAGCTCCAGCTATTACAGAGTTGGGATAAGCCATCAAATAAACATATTTCAGCAGAGCTCTCAGATGGAGCTGATGCCTGTTAAGATAGAATGTCACATCCCCTTCATACTTTAGGTCAGCTCTAGTGCTAGACACTATACACTCCTCTTTTCCCTGTCTGAAGTAGGACAGCAATAGTAATATGGCCACATGAGGAGACATGCTGCTGCTTTGTGGCTGTGTCCAAGAGTGGTGATCAGTCAGTCTGTCTGGATCTTTCTTAAACCAACTGCACAGACATTTGCCAAAACATGACAAGTATGGTTTCAATAGTCCCACAAACTCAACATAGGTTTCTTGTCTGCTGGGTGGAAAGTGGTTTCACATGGTAGGTCTGTAATTTTAACATTGCTGTTTAAACAAACAAATGATCAAAACACAACCACAACACACACACACACACACAAAAGCTTTCTGTACTTTAAATCTGAAGATTGATGTAATCTGTAGCTCAGGTTAAGAAAAGCATAGCAAACAATAGCTGTCCTGAGCAAAGAAACAATTAGGTTTGATTACTTCCATTGTTGCTTTTTTCTGATTTCTGGAAACTGACAACGCACCCAAAACTGCAGGAGCAATTTAGTGACATCTCACCCTTTCCAGCTTGTTTCTCGACTGCTGAGCAGCACAAGGAATCCCTGATGGAGTTGCTCTGGCCCTGAAGAAGTAAGGCATGAGATGAACACCCTGAGCACTTCCCTGGCTGTTCCAAGTTTGAGATTTCTTCCTGGAAACTGTTTTCTCTTCCCATTCTTATAAAACTCATTCCAGCATGCTAGTCCTTTCTTCAATTATAAGTGATATATCTTGCCTGGACCACTTGGATTCCTAAGCCATTGATTTATTTCTCATGCTTTAGCCTACGCTCTACACTGAGGTCTTTTATCACTGACTTGTAGAGGAATAGGAGTTTCCTCTTTCTTGATACAGGCACTGCTGTTTTAAAACCACTGTAAAGTGAAAACTAGGTGTGACTTCTGTTGCCTACTATTTTATTGCTTCAGTGGTATGAAGAAATGCTTGCTGATGTAATAATGGCAATAAACTTTAAAGCATCATAGGAGTATGCAAGATGCAGCACTTGGCAAGACCTGCCTACTTCTAGCATGTCCAGAATATGAAGATACAGAGTCATTATTTCTGTGAAAGTAGAGTGTGTTGGGGAAGCCCAGTCATCTCCACATATAAAAGCATCCTTCCCCTCACTATTTTTTTTTCTTTTTCTGAAAAGCTGGCATTATGTGTTGAGTGCATCATGTCTCTGCCTCTGTGCTCAGCGTGAGTGCTCCTTTGAATGATGCATTGCACATACCCAGTTTGGAGAATATTGTTGCTCATTATTACAGTGGAGTTCCTTTCTACAGCTTTGTAAGTGCATTTCAGTAATGGTAGCTTCGTATCTTGGGTCAAAGTGTTCTCCTAGTTAAATGAACAGTTATTAAGTTACATTTTCTGCTTAGCTTTGCAAAATTTCTCCTTCCGGCAAGCAGCTGATCTATGCAGCCACGTCATGGTTGTAGCCTTCAGCCTCTCAAAACAGTGTTGAGTGTAATCTGAATATGAGTCTGCACAAAGGCAGAGCAATCCAAGTGCCAAACATTATTGGTACAATTATCAAAAAGAGCAAGGAAACATTCCCAAGAAGCAAACCAACATGGTTTAAAGACAGGAAGCAGTTTCTCAGAACTCCCCTAGAAGTGCTCTATAATGGAATGGGTGGTTGCAAAAGATATCAGTGCAGCTGATTTTCAAAAAGCAAGCAAGGTGACAATACTGTTGCAATCATCCTGTGCTACAGCTGGGTCTTCAGGCCTGCCAGCAGCTTGGGACAGGGCAGTTCTGCGTGCCAGCCCAGGGTAGTTTCCATTCCAGGCAGTGTTTAATTTTTCTGATAGGAAAATGCATCCAGTAAGAAGTGAAGCAGGACAGCTGTCCTGCTGGCTGCAGGCAGCCAAGGAGGATCTCTGCTGATGGCACAGGAGTTAGCTGGCAGCCTGGTGATGAAAAGTTGCTTTTCCACTGTCAATACGTTTTTCATTACCAATCCTCTGTTTAGTACAGTCCCTGAGATGGAGACTAATACTTGAGCAGTAAAAAGAGAAAAGAAAATTATGTCATTTTATATGATGCATTTTAGAATTTATGGTGTAATCATTTAGCTATACTTTTCCTCTCATGATTATTATATTTATATTAATTATAATTTGATTTTTACCAGTTTAACAAGCTTGATGGCTGAAGCTTTAAGAGCAAATAAACCTGCCTAGGAAACACCATATTAGTCTATGTGATGAATACCTCTAAACTCTGTAGACAGGCACTAGACTTAGATATCAGCAAATCTGGTTTAATCTACGTTTTTTGCTAATTGGGGTTTATCCTAAAAAAAGAGAACTATTTCCAGTAGTATGCCCTTGATTTGCATATTTCACAGTTAGGTCCCTGTCTTTGCTTCTTGCTCCCCGATATAACTTTCTTTGTAGCAGAAGCAAGAGGTCTATGCCATACAAAAATCCACTTGTCTGACACTACTTTGTCTTGAGGTCTCTTTAAACTATGCAACTGGAGAGCAATGTTACTAACATGAGTTAATTCCTGGCTTACTCACAGGACTATAGTACACTTACTCCAGCAGTTTGTGCTTCTTACTCTTTCACACATCTTTTCAACCTTGTCTTTGCTACCTCTTATTGCCATGCTGATGAAATTGATGGTTGTTTTTCCTGTTTAATTAGTTCACCCCAGGCGAAAACAAGAATATGTTATTTTCCTTCCAATAAAGATCACGCTGTATATAATACTAAAAATATACTTTCTATTCATCACTTGGAAAGTGAAATCCTTATGATGGAAACTACTTAGCCTTTTATTGGTTAATTTTGTTTCAGATGCTTATTCTGTTTCACTGTATATGGAGGGCTCATACAGAGATCTATATGGTATCTAATTAGTTGTATGGCTAAATTGCTGGTGTTTTCATGATTTGACTTATTAATGCAAAAATGATTTAGAGGGAAGTGAACTGTGAAGAAAACTGCTAATATTCAGTGCTTTCACCCCTTTACATTTCAGAACTCTTTGGACTGGGCCTCTGTATTGATTGTGGGTGATTGGAGAGGCAGAAATTATAAATTATGTAGCTTTTATAATTTCCAAAAGCCTCACCCACAATCTGTGTGTAAATTGGTTTAAGTTTGGGTCCTAATTCAGTGAGGAAAAGTCTTCACAAGGATGCCTTTTCTTGTAATTCAGGAAAAATCAGAAAATTTGGAAAGGTTTGGGCATGAAACGGCTTTGCCCTACTTAAAAATGGGAGACTGTCTCTTTCACGGCAGCGTCAGGAGTCCAGTGCCTGCCAGAGCCCAAGATGGCTGTAGGCATGGCTTTCATGAAGCCACGATCGCAAAGCAAGGCAGGGGAAAGCCAGGGGTGCTCTGTGGTATTCCCACAAATGGCTGAAGTTTACCGTTAGAGGCAGGTCCTGCAGCAAGAAGCCAGGATGCTCCTCAAGGTCAGGCTCAAAGTCCATGCAAGGTTCGTGTCTCCAGGTCCGTGTTCAGGTTCGGTCGGGTCCTGGTGCAGGTCCCGGTGCAGGTCCCGGTTCAGGTCCGAGTGCAGGTCCAAGTGAAGGTCCCAGTGAAGGTCCTAGTGAAGGTCCTGCTCCAATCTGTCCAGCTGCCATATATATATATACTGTGGCAATTTGTTCCCTCCCTGTTCAAGCCCACGGAGGGTGGGAGAAGGCACTTCACACCTATTGTACTAAGCCTCCTGTGACAGAGGTAGGGAGGGAGGAAGACTGTTTCCTGCCCCATTCACACCTCCAGTGGGGCAGTGGACTGGGGTGTGCCCTGCCAAAGTTCAGACCCCATTCGAACCTCTGGTGGAGCAGTGCCCTGCACAGCCACAGCCTCTTTCCCAGAAATTGTCATAAGCAGCTCACTGAAACTCTGTTTTCATATATTTGGACAAAATTGTTTTTCTTCAGTGTTTACACAATGAGGTATGTACATGTAATTTTCAGCCTTTGATTTCACTTGCCTTGGTATTAGGCCTATCAAAGGAATATTTTTGTGTTGATTTAGATGTATGTCTTTCTGCCCAGGGACTGTATTAATTCTACACTGATCAACTGGAACAAACTTTTCTAACCAGTCTTTTCAGGTGATCAAATGTTTAACTATGAATGCACAAGGGAGGAAAGTTTTGCTCAGATACTTCAAGACAGTGAAAAGAAGAGAAACATTAGCCTAGTGAAAGAAATGAACTTTTAAAGTAGTATACTTAAAGAAACAAGAACAGATGGTGACAGTACAAACTTCTTTCTTCCCTTGATTTGTGTGGCCCTGATACATTCTTGCCTATGAATCCCTATAGAGAAGATATAGCAACAAGTATCTAAAGATGGATGAGCAATGTAACTCATGCACAGGTATTAAGTTTCCAAAACCTTCAAAGATTGCCTAGATATTTTGTGTAGCTGTATCTCCTTCATGTTCTCAGCAGATTAAATGTGGATGTGTATAGTGTAAGTGTAATATTGTTGTTGTCACTATATTATCAGTTTTNATATATACAGTGAAAAGGTAATACAGAAACACCACAGCCCTCCCAGAGATCAAAATCCCTAAGAGGGGTTTCTAACCACCCCTACCACCTTTCGCTCTTCCCCCGTCTTATCTCACCATCTGTTAATGCAGCAGATAGGCAAAGGTAGATTGGCTGGGGGCTTAGCAGTAGGAAAATAAGTTAGTGGAATTATTAAGAATCATCTACAAAAGGCAGTGAGAAACAGCCATGCAAAGCCACAGTCCAGAGCAGTCTGAAACCATCTGACCATATTTTGGTTACAACACTTAAACAACGTTTTTTTTTTTTCTTTCTCAGTAAAGGTGTGAGTGAAGTAGCATCATCAGTGCTTTCCCCTCTCAGCCTATAGTCTAATTTCTCATGCAAATCCTCCAATTAGTTCAAACTAGCACAGGTAAGCAGAAAGGTTAGATGAATAAAGACATTGCTTTATTATTGCTTCTTTGTCCTATCTTAATTTTCTGCATAAACATCTGAACCTCACTATGAGCAAGCAGCATGCCCAGCTGGCAAAGAAAGCCAATGGCATCCTGTCTGGTGTTAGAAATGCTGTATCCAGCAGAAATAGGGGGGGCGATTTTCCCTTTGTACTCAGCTCTGGTGAGGCCATACCTCGAGTATTGTGTTCAGTTTTGGGCACCTCAATATAAGAGAGATGTGGAGGTGCTGGAGCAAGTGCAGAGGAGGGCAATGAAGCTGATGAAGGGCCTGGAGAACAAATCTTAAGAGGAGTGACTGAAGGAGCTGTGGCTGTTCAGTTTGAGGAAGAGGAGGCTGAAGGGAGACCTCATCACTGTCTACAACTACCTGAACAGACATTTTGGAGAGGCTGCTGCTGGTCTCTTCTCACAGATAATTAGTGATAGAACAAGAAGGAATGGCCTCAAGCTGAGACTGAGTAGATTTAGACAGGACAATAGGGGCGTTTTGTTTGTTTGTTTGGTTGGTTGGTTTTTTTTGCAGAAAGAGTGCTCAGGCATTGGAATGGGCTGCCCAGGGAGATGGTTGAGTCACCAACTCTGGATGGGTTTAAAAGTAATTTGGATGTAGTCCTTAGGGATGTGGCATACGGTGAACCTTGTAAAGTAGGGATATTACTTGGACTTGATGGTCTCCTCACTACAGTGATATTGAGGGTCTTTTCCAATTAGAATGTTTCTGTGATTCTATGATCAGACAAGGATGTTCTTACCTAAAGCTTGCTTTCCTCTTCCTTTCAAAGCAATGAAAAGCTCTTTTTGCCCTTTAAGCCAAGAGCTTGTTTCTTAGTCTATTTTCTTGTGCAAACATTGCTTCCCTCTGAGGCCCTCAGCAGTCACTTAGCCTCTGTGTTACAATTCTTTCTGCAGCATAAAGTGAGGATAATAGCATCACTAATCACACCTTCACAGCACTGTGGTAAGAATTAGCTGGTTACAGTTAGCAAGCTGCTTTTATGATAACATGCATTCTTGGTTCTAGTCTATTTCTCATTGAAGTCAATGGCCAAAATTATATAAATAGCATAAGAGTCTTCGGCAGCCCCTCAAGGAAAAACAAAACTATCAAGGAGGAAAAAGGAAAAAAAAAAAAAAAAAAAAAAGGGGGGGGGCGAAAAGCAAACAAAAATCATTCCCTAAATCATCATCAGGATTATGTGAGTTCTGGCTAAGATTATATTACATGTATGAAACTTAGAATCAGAGAATCACTTGATATATTATTTCTATTAACATTTAATAAAAAGGTGGTTTGCTTGTCTTCTGAGCTGTATAATTCTACTGGGCAATCTAAGGCTCTAGAAAGCAATGAAGAGTGTGAGCTTAAGTGGAAGAATCCTTACTGAACTCTTCTATGCAGCTATCTGTAATTGTGTAATTACTCGGAACATTTCCCTTGGCAAACAGAGGATAGTAAGTATTAGCCTTGTGACAAACCAAAGAGGCAGTGTATATATTCAGGTGATGTTTTCGATAATGACTGATCTGTATCAGTTATTATCCTTAATATCATCAGCAAATAGCAGAGTCTTGCTCACAAAGCTGAAGGTAGCGAAAAAAAGGAAAGACTGTCCCTTTCACATTCTTGCATGCCATTTCAGTTGTCTACAAAAAGTATAATTGGCTATGAAGACAAAGTTAAGTCTTTCTTGTTGTTCTTGTTGTTGCATCTTAGCTAAAAGGATCTGAGTCTTTGTTGAAGCCACAGATATGACTGGGAAAGCAGCAACAGGGCAGCTTCTGGACACAGTGCTGCATTTAGCCTCCACTCTGAGTCCAAGGAATTTCAGGGGTGGCAGCTTAGTTGTCACTGTCAGTTCAAGCACAGGATTGTATGCACAAACTGCCTGTAACAGACTTTTAACGAATGGGACACATGCCTTTTGATTTGTTCTGTTTCTTGTTACATTGTGAGACTGCTAGAACACAGCTAGCAGAGAGAATGCTCTCTAATACTGTGCTGTTTCTTACCAGTGCAGAAACTGCGTGTTCTCAGTCATTGTTTACTGAGCAAGAAAGTAAACTTTATATTCTGACCTCTGATAAAGAAATGATGTTGAAGAACTCTGCAATGCAAAAGAATGTTTCTCATGTAACCTAAAATAAAAATAAAATATGTTAGTTAAGGAAAGAAATACCAATTCCTTAATGGAAGAAGTGCCTTAACCTATTATGTGATCCAGCATATGCATAAGATCATCTTAAATATTTCCAGCAGTTTTATCTGCCAAGATCTCATGTCATGGTATAACAAAAGTTTCAGTCAGTTTTCAGTATTTCCCTGATGCCACAGGATTGTATTGTTTAGTTGGACATGTTCTTTTTCTTAAATAAAATGAGAGATTGAGTATCCTCTATGCTTCAGAATAAGAGCATATAATTATTGATCCTTTATACCATCACAAAACAGAACTGTATCCATCAGACTATTCCATGGGCATTTTTTTTTCAAGCAAGTTAGTAAAGTGTTTACTATGCTTGAAAAAAATATAAAGCTTTTTAAAGTGCAGTGGGTGGCTTCAATATTAATTTAAATTCAGGGAAACAGTCAGCCATTGAAACATCTTTGGTACTGGCTCAGACTTCACTATATTTTTCCTCTATTTTAGAGATAATCCAGTTGGGACTGGACCCTGGCTGTTTTTACCTAACAAAGCTTTATTAAAGGAAAGTATGCAGACTTACATTTGCAAAGGCACTAACCCTCAACAATTTTAGGTCTTAAAGAAGTCTATTGGCAGAAGTCTTAATGCATCAATGGCAAAAGACATACTTTTAGTTTAAGAAAAAGATTAAACAGAAACATCAACATTTTATATTTTCCAGATTCAAGTATTCACACATAGAAATGAGCTGTGTTCGGAGAATGAAACAAAAGGAAACATATATGTAACAGTGAGGAGAAAAAAATACACATAATCTTAGAAATGAAAATATTTTCCTGGCTGGTGGTGGAAGAGGAAGGAAGCATCTTAGTAAACTGAATACTGTTAGAGGTACAAATTTTATGCAGACCTGAGATAAAAAAATTGATTAGAATATTATTGCAGGGCAAACTGAACTGTTGTGAATCATTCAACCTTTCTAATGCTGTAAGAACAGATTAATTTTTCTCAATTAAAATGCCTCACTGGAGTTCAATATACTCTAAAACATACAAGGAGTATAGATCAAAAATGGGGAATATGATGGCTGAACTGCTTGATTATAGCTGACCTGCTGAAGCCTTCACAGTCAGTCTAGTCTTGTAAAGTGTTTTCTCACTATGAACATATACACCATGCGTTACTGCTTCAAGTTAATTCAGACTGCACTTCAGTAAGTGGATTAAGCAATATTACCTGATCAATGTTGGATATACTACAAGATGAAGTTCAAAGCTGCAGAACTGTCTCTGGTACACCAACCCATTTTTATTTGGTCTATTGACCTCAATAGCCAAGCTTCCTAAACTTCATTTGTGCACAAAGAGAAATGAAAGCCTCCAAGATAATTGTCGTTAATGTCACAGAAAATGTTGGCTTTGTATAACACATTTTCCAACCCAACTAATGTATTTTAATCCTGTAAATTTGTGGATTTTTCTCAGGCATTAAGCTGAGGCTGACAGTGAACTTAAGTTCACTGGGACTGGTTTGCAGTGTGTTGATTTGGGATATGAAAGTTGATGGTCTTGCGCTGTTGTAAGTGGAAGACAAACTTTGTTGTGAGCAGCCCTTGACTTTTCCTTCCGGAGATGCACTGTTATTCTTTCAACACCTCATGAGGGTGAGGTGATTTTGGCTTGAGTCACAACTTGCAGAAGATGGCAGCTCGTTTTGCACTTTGTAAAGTATGTTTTTGGAAAGAATCAGGTGAAATAACAAGTGGAAAGCAGGTAGCTAATGCTGGGTGAATAAAGACTAGGGTGATCCCGATGCAGTAAAATTTTAGAAGTCTTTAGTTGCTGATATGCCACCAGTGTTAGTATACATGTTCTGCACACTCATCATGCTTCTTCATCCCTGGTTTACAACTTTGCAGAAAACAAGTTGCAATTTTTTCATTTGGCTTGAACAATAATAATAGTCTAATTTTTTCACAAACATAACTGGACAGGCAAATGCTGGAATTGTTCAATTGCTTGCAAGTGAAAACTGTTGCCATATTTTATAGAAGCAAAAGCTTGGTTCTGGTGAAGACTGGAGAAAATCCAGGGATGCCCTATTTGCCTGACCTCTTGCCTCTAGGAGTTGCCAGAGTCCATTATTTGCTGGTGCTTGGGAGCTCCAGAACTCTTCTACTGATGAAGAACCCAGATCCCATCATCAAAAAGATATTCACTCTTCACTGATTTGATCCTTGATATTTACTTTTTTTAAAACCTGATGAGTAGATTACTGTAGAGTGCTCTACGTTCAAGTATGCTTCAACTGTGCTCCAGTTGGAGCCATCACAGAAAACAGCATTTTACTTAAACACCTTCTGAGAAAGAATGGTGGTATTTACAATCCTCAGGCTGTACTAGTAGCTTAGCGGCTAAAAAATGATACTTACTGTGCTTCCTCTACAAGTTCTAAATGACCTCCCTGATATATGCTGTGTGTTTTCTCATTTTGCTCTCCTGCCACTGTTCCCTTCAAAAAACCTCATGAGATGTGTGAGAGCTGGTGAGCACAAGTGTTATTGTCCTGGGCTATTCCTCCTCTGTAGCCCTTCCATCTGTCTTGGAGACAGTCTAGTAAACAGAGGAAGTTACAGACTCAGTTGTGTGGATTATGCCTTTGTGAAGTTCTAATAGGATTTCTCATAGCTGAAATATGATGGCAAAGTCCTTCTCTTTAGAAAAAAAAATTGTTTCTGATTTTTCTTGTAGCACTTTATGTAGATCTTAAGAAGCACAATAATTCAATTTTAAAACCTTATATTAGCACATTTCCCTGTATATTGATAATATTGTAAAGGTGGGCAGAAAAGCCCCTATTGCAATTTTACAAGGCTAGAGGCTAGAAAAACTACATTTCAATCACTTGTTCCATTATTTGTCTTTTTCTGAACAGAGGAAGGAAGATGTAGATATAATAAATTAAATCAATGATACAACATCTCTCTGGGGCTGATTTTTCCAAACAGATCTACATTTTGCACTTTTATGTATGAGGCTATAAAGGCCTGGTAAACATTTTTGCTAATTCTGATATACTATAAATAAGATGCTGCACTCCTCAGGCCAGAAATTACATACTTTGATCACTCTCTAGGGAGTTACGCTATTTAAATTAAATACTTGAAAGTTAGACATGAGATAGTCTGTGGTCCATGAGGTGATTTCTGTATCACTTAAAAATAAGAGTCTTCTAACTTAATATTCACTCTTATTTGAGGAAACAATGCAATGAGAATAGGACTTTCAGGTTTTCTGCCATGCAGAACAAATCTCTTATGGAAAAAACCAAACCCATCTAGCTTGAAGCAGTGCTGTTTTGATGAGCAGTATGTATTGTTTGCATTTTGCTCTGAATCTGGAGTTGCATCAGTATGTTTAACAGAGTGCTTTTGCTGCTGTTATAATGTTTACTGCAAACAGCATTAAATTTTGTTTGCTTTAAAAGTCCATTTGCAACATCATGTGTGTCTCAACAGGGGAAGCCCAGCACTTGTGGATGGGCAGGATCTTATAAAATAGTAAGAGATAGGAAGGGATCTCTGAGGTGAGGCTCTCCCCCTTCTACTGAGCCATTTCTTGCAGTCATTAACCCCAAGAGTATCCAACATGGTGGGATGGTTCTTTCTAGTTCCTGTGCTCTCTGAGCTAGGACTGAGGTGAGAAATAAAACAGACATTGATGCCAAGCTCACAAAAGAAAAGAGAGAGTGCCATGCATGTGACAATCTTTAGCTTTTCGTGTTGCACTGGGCCATATAAATGTTGGTGTAAATTTAAAATTAAAACAAAAAAAGGGGGTGGAGGACAAAAAACTCTCTCAACCCTTGACTCTCGCTAAACTTTTTGTTTGTTTCTCATCCATTCAGCATTATTCTTACTGAAATATCTTTATATAGGGTATTTTTCCCTCTGTTCCAAGGAAATACTGGCAGATTGTTCAAGTCTGAAAACATGTAAACTATGCTGAATGAAAAATTGCACACTTCAAATACCATGGCTGCTGTGAGCTCATTGTTTCCAGACATCCATAGCTGGAGACATAGGGAAAGGGCAGATGAAGCATAATACCTGGGGATTTGCCGGGCAGATTTCTCTTTCCAGCAAGTTCCTTGTTGTACTTCTGTTATTTCTTAATGCCTAGATCCTATTTCCCAAGAAAGAGAAACCCCTTTCAAGCTTTCCATGCTTTCCTCTGGAACCCACCCCTTATCTCAGCACCTGAAAAATGCTACACCATGCCTATTTCAGAGCTCAGTCAGGTTTATACTAGGTAGAGACAGAAACAAAATATTTTCCTCATGTTAATAATATGCTATTTGTGAAACCTTGTAGTAAATCTAGCAGAGAAAACCTGATTCCCTTAGCTCACCTCACCTTATGCATTTTGAATTTATTGGCAAGTGAAAAATGTAAATAATTGGTGAAACCTTGTTCAGTGATAGTAGAGACTGTATCTGTTACCCAAAACATTCTGCAAGCAGAAGCTCTTCCTCCTATGTTATTAAAGCTCCTAAGCTCCCTCCATTTCTCTTTTGTTAAATAGCAAAGGGTCAAAACTGAGATTTGTTAACTAAGTCAGGCTTTCCTGATTTTCTATAAGACATGTGTGACCCAGTTTCAGGTGCACAGGTATGACAAGGAGGAAGAAGCAAGTTAAAGTACATGGCCACATAGCCTTAACTCTGGATCCAGGCACTGCTCCAGTACCCCTGCAATATGTAGATTTTAAACTCTACATTACAGAACTTCTTCCCTTTCATCAAGTCTTATCCTACCACAAGAGTGAACATCATGCCCACTTGTCCTTTGTGTTTCTGTCCCTCTTGTGTTTACTGCCATGGAATGTGATGCTTTGCTACTTGTTAATTCAAGACTGATCACAAAAACCTTCCTCAGTTCTGAAAGATGCATTCTGTGTAACACAGTACTGAAATAAGCTGTTTCTGTTTCTTACCAAAAAAAATTTTTTTTTGCTTTTAATTATATATAGAGGATCTCTTCTCCTTCTCCACCATGAGATCACTGTTCCTCAGATATTTATTGACAGCACTGTGAAGCTTCTTCATGTAATCTCTCATGATGCCTTACACCTACATGTCTCACAATGAATGCAGCAGACATGTTTCCACATAATTACATTTTGCCTATAACCAGCTTCATTCAGGGTTGGCTGTGGGAGGGCTGCACCGGGCTGCTGTGTGTCTCTTGGCCCTGCGTCTTCACACTTCTGGTCTGAGGTCCTCTGTATGTGTTTCCTTAACAAGGCAGAATACATTTCCATAATGGTGATTTTCTCCCTCTTTGAAACAACATTTAGCAGTAAGAAAACTTGGCCAAGAAGTAGGGGGCAGTTTTATATAGTTTGGCCAATCATTGTCTTACTGTCTGAAGTGGATGGAGCAGCAGGCCGAGCACTGCGGAGGAGTGTTTCATGAATGAGACTTCTTAGAGGTAGTATTGCTCAATAAGATTACTGAGGTATTTATTCCTCACCTGAAAGAAATGTAGAAAATTTTCTCATTTGGCTCTATGTGCTAAAGAAATTAGGAGAAGGTGGAATGATGCAATGAAGGTAAGATGCAGAGTCTAGCTGGCAAGTTATGCACAGCAGCTCCAGGACCATAGCTGATGGTCTGCAATAATAAGGTATAGTATTGCAAATATAATGTATCCATAGGATTCTCAGTAACCTGTGCCTTTGGAAAGCCTTTCCAAAGCAGAGTGAGAAGGGCAAGAATGCTCCTGAAAGAACAAAAGCACCTGACCTTCCTGCGTTACTGTGCATTAACTCATTGATATATGTGCAATATAAATAACAAAAAGCAGAAGTCTTCCATGATGTTTCTAATAGAAATATATGCTGTGAAAAATGCACTTAATGTGGGAAATTAGCATTTGTTGTCTTCTTGGAGAAAGTTACTGCAAACATTCAGTCATAAAAAATGTAAATAGTAGATTCTTCTATTCCTGCACTCTGCTTGAGATGTTTGGCTGACTCATTAAAAAAACTGTAAAATCATTTTTGGGTGTCATGTTTCCTCACACACATTTAGTTATATTTCCTGAAGAAAAAAAAAATCTGTCTCACACTTGTTACCTTATGATATTTGATATATTGATTACCTTGCCTATCAAAATTAAAGTTTGACAGCATATGCTTAGTGGTAAAAATAATCAGCTTGGGCCATCTGGGTAAACAGATTTCAAGAGAGGGCTTTTTAGTCACTGATGCAACTTTTTTGAGTTCACTGGCTTTTGAGTCGCTGACTCAAATTTTTTTACTACTTTGAATGGCAGGAGATGCAAGTAGAGGAGAAGACAGAGATACCTGAAGTACTGTGAGTGGTTCTTGGTTTTTCTCCTGTTTTCAAACAGCAAATATTTGCTCATTTCATAAACTTCACTTTTTCTCACTTTGTACTGAATCCAAGCTATTTCTTACTTAAAAAAAAAGGTTATCAAACAGCCTGACTTAAATAATGGAACATTAAACCTTCTTCAAATTTTGGTTTTGCATAGGTTTAGCACTGTCACATTGTAATAAACAAAAAAAAAGCCAAAACAAACCCCTGAATTCTTTTGAAAAGTTTACCAGAAGTAGAGCACGATTTAAATAACAGAAGTCCTAGAGCCAGAAAGAGAATGATGTAAATTTTACATCACATGAAGCAAGAAACCCAGATTTTAAATTGGGCATGCAAAATGGTATAGGAACAGTAACTAATTCATCTTGGTGGACCTAAAATAAGATGGTTTAGGAGTGTTGCTGTGCTAAGGAAGCATGTACACGCAAATTAAAAATATGCCTGACCTGAAGATTGTCACTCCTATAAGCACTATTCAAAGTGATGAGTTGGACTAAAGCATGTAAAGATAATGCTACATGAAACATGGTAGTGTCACTGAAGTAACAGATCAGGAGAAAAACTTCTCAACTGTTTTGGACATCTTTGGTTCCCTATAGGAAAGAAATATATAGCTCTCTGATGGAAACCTTTCCAGATGTCCCTCTTGTGGTTTGATGCAGGTGACAGGATCTGACAGGACACTATCTTGTAACTTGCAAGGCACTGCTGTCATCTGCAGGCAGTGCTTGCTCAGAATGTGAGCAAATGTAACTTGTCCAAGCTGTGACAAACTGTTTTAGCCCTTACAACAAGCTGGAGCTGGGAAATTTGAAAAGATTTGTGCATTCTTTCTCAGAAACTGAAGGTTTGCTTTTGCAGTTAGCACAAGCCATGTGAGTACATAAGAGCAAAGGCAGAATTTATCAGCCCTCACACAATTAAACAGGCAGACTTTCATACCCTTAAAATCCCAGAACATGATAGAATAATGGTTAATATTTCAGAAATGTATGTCTCATTAGTTCATACAAACTCAGACGCTGTGTAATCATCCTACGTGATAGGGAAAGCTGGAGCTTTCATCTGGATTTATTAATATGAGCTACTTATGGAAGAGTTCAAAATCTGTCTCAGTGTTTAAACATTTGAGCATATAACTGAGGACAGGCATCTAACAATTCACAGCCTACTATAATCAGCCTTGCACATCATAAACCATAAAACAGAATTATTTCTTTTAAAGCTCTTAAGCTAGATCAAAGGTAGAGGATTATGCTGTATGCCCAGTTTAAGACAGCGCAATCCAAGAGGTTAACGCAAAGGTGCAAATATTTTATTCTTAGTCTTATCTATTATCTTTCTATTATGTAGAAACTTTAGAGAGTGTTTACGTGCAGCCATACCAAACTTCACTGAACTGAGATAAAGAGAGAATGAAGTAACTCTGAAACCATGGAATTTATATATTAGAGTGACTACCTAGAAGAAGCATCATTTTACTAGGTGTTTCTGATTGCCGATTGTTCACAGGTCTGCACTTTCCTACATAATTTTAAACAGTGAGGTGTTGCATAGGCCTCTCATCCCTGTGGTTGTGACCTAGGTGTGAAAAAGTATAAAGAGGATCTTGTGGCCCTGGTGTCAATAGTGAAAGTACTGATTTGGTTTGAACTGAGGCCAGATGCTCTGTATCCTCTTAGAAACCTTGCCTATTCCTGTTCTTGTGTGTTCCCCAAACCACAGGATTAAAAGGTGCACAAATGAGGTAAGACTTAATGTGCTTTTTACCCATGCTGATGGAGATTTTTTGCAAGTCAGAACTAGCCAGCTTTTATTTCAAGTTTCTTGACGTCTGAAAGAGTAGTAAATAACACTATTTTCCTGCTCCTGGAGCAATTTTGACTGCACTGTTGAGATTCAGAAATGATGGAAAGTGGCTTTGCCCTTTAAACAAAGTCACTTCTCAGAGTACATTAGCAGGAATTCCTCTTCTTTACTCCTTTGCTTCTCTGTGGTTCTCTCTGCACTTCTTCAAGATTTATGGTGGCTTCTGTAATGAGAGCAATCTTTTATATTATATAGAGACTTTGTACTGTTCTAGACTAGAGCCTAATCCAGCTCTTTGTCCTTTGAAAAATGCCTTCATGACTGCTTGCCTCTTTCAGATCTTGGGATTTCAAAGCATAAAGACCTAGATTTTTAATAGCCTTTGTCTCTCTTCTTTCCTGATGAAGATCTGGTAATCAAAAAAAAACCCACCAAAACCAAAAATTGTGAACAGACCCAGTAAGAAGGTCCGGTGAGCTAAGTGCATAAATATGTATAAGCGCATAGAAGTTCCTTATGATGGCATGGAAACTATGTAGGTAATCTATTGATACAGTAATAAGTAAGTACTGCATGAATAAAAGCTCTTATATCTGGTGTTATGGCTGATTAATGTTATCTTCTGTGATGGTTCATTGTTATAAAGCCTGATTGTTGCAAGCTACAGTGGTGTCTTGGGCAGCTTGGCATAATTACCATGTGTTTTCTTGAAGAAAACATAAAGCCTGGGAATCGCTGAGCAATTCCTGTTTATGTGATATGAAACAGAAATGATACCATAATATTTTCTGTTCTGTCTGATTGCCCTCTCTAAGTGATCACTTCCTGGTTTTTGGTTGTTTGGATTTTTTTTCCTGTTTTTTTGTATAAAATGAGTCTCCTCTTACTGGTATTTTCTTGGTACAATTCAATGTGATGATGATGCTGAGTTTGCTGCCACACATGGTTTAGCAGTTAAGGCCTAGACTTGAAAGATTAAGTACTCTCCCTTAGGATTTGGTGTCTACTAGTTAGCAGCACATTGGAATCGGATGTCATCAAGGCTCATCCCATTTGCTTCTTATTCTGCAGTGTTTACAGTAATTGAAGCTTCCACTGTGTTTGAAAGAAGTCTCCTTTGCTGGATTGGTATTTATGTGGCTCTGCTTGCTCAGTGTCTGATGCCATTGTTAGTTTTGTATATGTTTTCTGGGTGGGAAAAGAAGGGAGTTGTTTTTTCATGTTATGAGTAGGCATAGAGAGAAATGAATCCTATTGTTATAGAAAGCTTGGAAGTAGATGAATCTTTCCAGGTCTCAGATGATATCTTCTCAAATGTATTTTTTTCTTGCTTTTTCAGTCTGAGAAACATGTTCCTTCACAGAATGGAGTTCAATGTGGGTTGTTTGGTTTGATTTGTTTCATTTGTTTTTCTTGCATAACTCCAAGTTATAAACCTATACAGGAATAAAACATTCTTACCAAGTAGCAGACAATTCTTCTGTCATAGTACTTTTGAACAGACCCTTTGTTTCATATCTAAGTGTAGTGTACTACATAAAATGTAAAACGATAGTGTATGTGTATACTGGTATAGTAGTTTGTGAATTTCCCACCCCACCCCCCACCCTGATTCACTGGATTAACTCAGCTAGCAGACAGTCAAGGACTTAAGATATATGTACAGTGTAGCACAGATTTATTTACAAGCATATATACACAATATGTATACAGATATTTACAACTATATACAATTATATACAAGTTAAAAGGAACACAGAAATTCAAAATGCCTCCTGAACAACATAAATCACACAGGAGGACTCCAAACCAACTTTTTTTACCCCTCACCCTTATTTCCGAAAGTTTACATGGAGGGGTGAGATTGCCAGATAAGGAGTTAGAAGAGTTAGAAGTTTGGGTTACACAGGTTCAGACAGAGACAGTTAATACAGCAAGCAGCAGCAGAAACATTGACTGACTTTGTTTAAGTTTCTTGGTTTCATATCTCTCAGCAGAACTACTGAATGATACAGACCTCATCATTTTCTTTTCACAGCCAATGATCTAATTTCTCTCAGTAAAATATTCCATTTAGCCTCAAACCAGCACATCATGTCAGCGAGGAATGTCTTAATTCTGCATTCAGAGAGGCTGTGGATGCCTCCTTCATTGGGGCACAGCTGGTTTGAGGCTAATTGGAATATTTTACTAAGAGAAATTAAATCCTTGGCTGTGAGGAGTGACCTACATCACAGTCTTCTGCTGAGAAATGCAACTAGTCAAAATATAAGACATGATACTCACTTTTCACACACTTCTCAGTTCTCACTTGCTTCTTCGCCTTCTCTCTGTTGTGTGTTTGCATCTGCCTTAATTATTTAAGTCCATCTAACCTTTTTTCCTCTAACCTCCTTGCCATCTTTTTGACATCTCACCTCAGATCTCTCAAGATTTGTCATGTGAGATATACAGGGATTGATCTGGTTATTTCTGAAGGGAGGGAAAGGGGGATTGGGGAAGGAGATTGTATCAGGAGCCTCCTGGCAGTCTGACTGTTTCAGAAGGGATTTTGTGTTTCTGCATTACTTTTAACTTCTATCTAACAGTAAATATTTATGTATATTGTGTATATATATGCTTGTAAATTGTGCTAAACTGTAAATATAATTTCCTTAACTTCCAGCTGACTGAGTCTAGTCTGGTGAATTCATGTGAGGGGGCAGGTTAACTCCCAAGCCATCACACCAGCACAACTGGGTAGAAAAATAACAAAAAAGACAAGATATATGGTGAACATGCAAGAGTGTTCTTGTATGGGCTCTCACATGGACCAACTAATGTGTTCCAAGGGTGAGTTGCAAAGAGACTGAATGGAGCACAGAGTGAAGCACAGAAAGGACTGTACAGGAGTTCTGTTTGGACCCACAGTAATTGGTCAGAGACAAAGGGCTCTGAAAAACTAACTGTGTGTGTCTTCTCTCCCTGAGAGTGAGTTCTGCTCCAGTTAGCATCTAATTTGTGAATGCTATATGGTATGCTGCCTTAAAAGTTGGTGATTCTTGCTATATGCAGGAATCGGGAAAATTATTTTTTCACTAAGTAAACAAAACATGGAGCATTTTTTTTTTTCCCCTGATACCTCCAGCACTTTTAGAGAATCACACTGGGAGATACAATAAACATTGATCAAACATTGTTTTAGTGCTTTTTGCAGTACCTTAATACCACCATCTGGTGAGTTGAAATCACGTTACAGCTTATTTGTATATTCTTTTATATAACTTAATGTGCTTGTCTGACAAGGTACCACGGTTTGAGCAGGGAGCTGAACACCTGAAAATAGCATTACAGTACTGTTGCTGAAATGCTGTGCATTTACCATGCTTTTCCTCCCTGTTCTAGGGGGGTGCAAGACAAAAGCAAAAGGAATGTTTTTCTTGTAGGTAAGACTTTGGTGCCCTGTTGAAACTATTTCATGCTGCTGTGCTGCCAGAAGAAAAAAAAATGCAGCCCCAACTGCATTCTAAAAAAGCCTATCACTGAACAACTTGCAACAGCTCTGACTCTGAAGTTTGGGTCTGAATGCAGTTTGGATCTTAAGTAGTCAGTCTCAGGATGCCTATCTAATACAAACATCCAAACCTTCCGAAATGCACCTCACTAATCTGTACTGTTCCTCTTCAGTCTTGTAATTCTAAGGGCATGTTACTACAGTGATTAATCTCATCATTATGTAAACTCATTCAATAAGTATTCATTGTGCTCCATTCTAATAAATTCATTTAAACCCAAGATGCTAAAAATCTTGGGTTTAAATGTTTCTTCATCAGTTACTGATAGGGTGCTTAAACTGTGAAATAGCTCTCTCAGACTGTCCTTCTGGTTCTGTTCCAGCTTAAACATATTTTTGGTTTGGAGTAAAATATAATTATCCAAGATCTTTAAAAAGAAATTGAACCTGACCTGAGCCTGGCATTAGTTGCTGTTGCCTCTGTCCCTTTGAATTTCATCCAATTCAAAACTAAGCAGCTGTGGAGGATATTTGGAAAAATACATCCAAATAACTAAATATTACACTCAGTATATCTTAATCATAATATTTCAAAATCCCACAGTATAAATTCTCAGACCAATGACTAATTGTTCATAAAGAGTAAATAATGGGGGGCGGGGGGGGGGAGGAAGAAAAGATTTCTTCTAACAGAGTAAAGAGAAAGGAAGCAACCATTCTCTCTCTTTTCCTGTGAAGCTGTCATTATTATGAGTTAATTTAGATAATTGTTTATTAACAAAGACAAGTTTAAAAGCAAAGACAAATGTTGAGAGCTCCAGCCTGTATGTTCACACTTTATAATCATTAAGTATTATTTTATAATAGGTCATCCTGCAAACAGTAGTGGCAGTGTCTTTGTAGTGAGAAATCTTTTTCAGCTAAAAGAAAAAGGTGATGTACACTTGCATGCTGTGACCAGAGTTAAAATGTAAGATCAGTCTTAAACATCTACTCTCTAAAAGTTATTTGTACTTTCATTTGCCATGAGTGAAAAGAAAAACTCATTACATTGCATTTTATAATCAGTTATAACTTTATACTTTTAAGTTAAAATGAAATTAATTTTCCTTTTAGGCATTGTGAGACACATCAAAATTTTACTGATGTGGCATTTGGGTTTGTCCAGCAAGTTTTATTTTTTTAACCTGTTGACTATTCATCCATGATCAGTGACAAATAAATAATTTCCTTAAACATATTAGAACAGTTGGGTATGATGTACATCTTTTTCCATGGACTCATAATGGAGATAGACTTCGTGGTTTGTTTTTATAACAATGCTAGGAGCCCTTACAGGAAGCTAAGACTCTACATTAGATTTAAGCCATGGTTCAATGACGGTAAGAACAGCATAGATCTCCATTTAGACACTTCTTATGCCTGGTTTGTTGGTTGTTGTTTTTTTTTTTTTAATTTTTTTTTTTCTGATTAATTTTCTTTGATACTTATTTTTGTATTTTTCAAATTAGTTAAACAGGTTTTGTGAATTGTTAGGCTACCTGCACTATATTGGGTTTTTTAATTTTGTTTTATTCTGTATTTTACTTTCAAGTCTTTTCATGTTTTACTCCTCAAATTGTCTGTACATTTCCAAGTGTGTGTGTGTGTGTTGTCTAATTGGTTCATTAAAGTATGATGCTTGATGCCTAGACTAGTTATTTAGCTTGGCTTTCATCATTATTTTAATATCTCTCTCTTTACAAATGTGAGTTGTTGAATTGTCTTTTGCTCCAAGGAAAGGTACTTTACTGAAAGACATCTATAAATACTCTCATCACAGGGACAACATATTGTCTGTTATTTGCTGTTTAGTAACATCGAGCTGTAATTGCGTGTTAAATGTAGCTGCTGTGAAATTACAGGACCATAGAGAAATACTTTGCAATACCCTTTTAGGTAATTTCCCCAGCAAAAGGGGGAATTGCTGAGATGCACTGTTGCAGTGGGAAGCAGAATCCCACCCTGTTAAAGAATCTTGTTTTCTCAGCATCAGCTGGAATCTTAGAGGATGGCTTAGAAGACCTGAGATGCAAAATCACAGATGTGGTTACTAAAGGAAAATAGAGCAAGAGTACATAAATTAATTTAGCTTGGTCACAAATGTAAAAGATTCACTGTTCTCTTCATCTTTCTTTGCTGAAGTGAAAGCCAGAAGTGGTGGAGGTGATTTTAGTGGCATATGTTACTTTCCCATGACAAATACGATTTTTTTTTTTTAAATAAGAGAATCATACCAGGCTTTGGTGACACAATCATGAATAATAGCAGTCTTGCTCAGATGTTTTAGCTTGAAACTTGGACACGTACGTTGTAGCATGCAACTTGGACACATGCAGGTTTTATTTTCTGTTATTTATGCAGCAAAAACCAGAAATATAGGAAACTGTTTTTTCTTATATTTTAACCGTTGAGAAGAGTATACCAAAGGCAGTTTTTGTTAGCAAGTTGGGAGGGTTCTAGTCATATGGTAATGACTGATACATGAGCTGGGTAGCTGTGCCACTTTTTCATTATGTCAACAGCAAAACTTGAGCCAAGAGCACTTAAATATGGTGTAATATGCCCTCTGCTAAATCATTTCCAATCAGATAAGAGAAAGAAGTCTGAAGGAAGAGCTTTTATTGGAAGTTTGTTCAGGAGGCTGGCTAACCTCTAGAAGAAAAGGTCTAACCCTTGTTTTAATACCTGCTGCTCAGTGGAAGTGGGCAGTGAGGAGCTGCGCTCAATGCCTGCTCCCAGGGCATGAGAAGAATGCTGACAGTCCCTCAGTGAGGCTGTTGTGCTACATACGTGTGCTAGCTACTGTCTGCAACTGCGCTGGAGAAAGGAGGCTTTGTCTGATAATTAACTGCCCCAATTCAGGACTTTTTGTTCTTTGGTAGGCAGATAGTATGGTAAGCACAGTAGCTTGCTCTATACTTTGCAGTTTCTCCACCCCCACAAGATAAATTGTGTGCTGCATCTTTCGTCTCCTTGTGGAGACCTTCTACTGATGTGGTGGAACAAATAAGTCTTCTCCAGATGTCTTCACTTTCTCTTGTCCGTATTTACTTGAGGCAGGCATTGCACTACCATTCTATTTATGTCCCTGCTGTGGTTTGTCCTGTTATCCAAACCTGATACTGACATTGCTTTCATATAGTGGGAATAAAGGTAATGGAGTACAAGCTTGACCTTGCAGTAAGTGAAAGAATTACTTTTGTCTCCAGTGTGATCAAGGTTTAAATCAAGACTAATTTTTTTTCACTGCTTCCATGTATTTTATTTAGCATAGTTGGCAAAGTAAACACGTATATTTTCCTTTCCTGCATACCATTAATAAATGGGTAAAGGCAGCTGAAAATATAAAAGTAGGCAGGTCTCTGTAAGAGCTGGCATGTTTAGTGACGTTATCTATGGCTTACTACTGCAGCCCATGGGAGTGGCATAAGAAAAAACTTGACAGTGAAAAGTGCATGAGGGAGTTCAGGCTGCTATCTGCTTGTTACATGGTGCACAGTTGTCACCCCTTCATTCTCAGGGAAAGAACCTGGGGGTCTGGGTTGATGAAAAGCTCAACATGAGCCAGCAGTGTGCGCATGCAGCCCAGACAGCCAACTGTTTCCTGGACTGCATCAATAGGAGCATGGCCAGCAGTGCAAGGGAGGGGATTCTCCCCCTTTACTCTGCTCTAGTCAGACCTCACCTGGAGTACTGTGTGCAGTTCTGGAGCCCCCAACACAAGAAGGACATGGAACTGTTGGAGCGAGTCCAAAGGAGGGCCACGAAGATGATCAGAGGGCTGGAGCACCTCTGCTATGAGGACAGGCTGAGAGAGATGGGGCTCTTCAGCCTGGAGAAGAGAAGGCTTTGAGAAGACCTTGTAGTAGCTTTCCAGTATCTGAAGGGGGCCTGCAGGAAGGCTGGGGAGGGACTACTGACAAGGTCTTGTAATGACAGGATGAGGAGGAATGGACCAGGTTGGATGAGGCATTGAGCCTATGGCAGGGAGTTGGAACTGGATGACCTTTGAGGTCATTCTGTTGTTGACTGCATTCTCTGCCACTTGCTGTTGCCAGTAATCTGACAAATTGCAATCACACACTTTGGATTGAAGCAGGTGTTCTTTTACACTTGCACTGGCCTGGAACATACCTGTGCAGGGCAAAGGACCAAAAGCAAAAGACCATAAAGGCCCCTGTCACACTCGTGGTGACTCCTTTTATCCCATCATGCAAACAACACATTAATGTAATCCAGGCAAGTACATCCCAGTCTTTAACATTCATCATGTCTTGTTTTTCCCCTGGGCCAGGTGTCCCACTATCTTTCCTTCCCTGTGGGAATTCATTCCTGTGAGAATGAAGCTCAGGTGCTTATACACTGCTTGTTATTTTTCTCTTACATTGGATTTCTGCATCTGCCCACCAATATTTATTGAATTTGATCAAATAGTTACGCAGTGACAATGGGCTTTATTCAGTGTAGGCTGTTTTGGTGTTTTGGTACCCTTGGGTTTAAACCATAGTTTTACAAACAGAATTAAGCATCTAAGTGAACAGATATCTAGAAAATCACAGGAAATAAAACAAGGATCCTAACCTCCTTTTTAAGTAAGAAATAATTATACAGCATCCACAAGCCCTGAACACACAGACAAGTGTGGAAAATATCTACTAGTATAAGACAAGGATTCCAAACCTTTATTTTTAAGGCACTTTATATATTGGACTGAATATATCTAACTGATATTGCTGGATATAATTCTGTCAGATCCAGATACCTGGTTTCAACCTCTAAAGGTTTCCTATAGTGAATTTATGAGATACCAGAGGCATGTGTAGGCTCATTTACTCTGCAAAGTAAAAATATAAACCTTGAACTTCCTCAATGATTTCATGTTTTCAATAACAAGAAATGGAAAGTGTATTACAGGATCACTTCACCTGCTCCATTTACTTTTTAATGGAAGGTAAAGAAAAGCACTGCAAAAGAGTTGCATGTTTTACAGAGCTATTCTACTTGTAGGATCCTTGCACTGATAGTGTTGGATCATCATAACTACGTATTATAGTCACTGGTAAATGTAATGAGCAGTACCCTTCCAGCTTTTAAGTATTCAACTATAAACACAAAGATGAGTACTTGGTCCATTAGATTATTATTTTTATAGTGTTAATGATAAATTTCAGGTTCTGACTATGTAATTAAATAATGAAATATCTTGGTTTTAAAAAATTAAGTGAATACTATAAGCGGCAATGTTGTACGGTTATTTTTTGAAACTCAAGAAAGCTTGCTGAAAACAAGTCAGTGGAACAATTGTGCATTTAATTGCTAATCTATTTTACATTTTATGAAATGCTTAGTGTTGTTTTCTTAATTCACTTACATGGTAATGGGTAATCAAGTAATGATCAGTGGTTTATAATTTAAAAATAACTTCATTTTGTGGAACCTTGAAAGCTAAATAAGACTTGTCATCTGGATGGACAGTGTATGAATACACATAACCTTTTTTTCCCAAGAAGCACTGATTGCTGTGTTGGTTGCTACTGTTTATTTAACATTATACTAGAAGATATCCTTACAGTCTGCTGTTCTCAGCACTTCTGAAAAAATAATTTTTGACTGAAAACTCCAGGGTCTGAAGTTTGTATATTTTTTTTTTTTTTTAACTTTTCTTAGAGTACTTCTGTGAGTATAAAACGTGAAGTACTGGAATCTAACACATTTGACTTTGCAGATAGTGCAAGGGTAAAGACTGCAACTGATAATTCCCATTGTTTGGAACACTGAATTTGAGTCTCAACTCTCAGGTATGGCCAAGCTCTAGGAACTGGTCACAACAATTCATAACAAGGGTAAGTAATGTTGTCTAGTAAATGTCTGAGGAACTATGCCTCTCATCTCAAAATGTGGTGGGTGGAGAGGGGAGGATGAGAAGTCAGTAGCAAATAGCAGTATGCGTGTTGAAGAAAGCAACGTGAGTGGAAGACTATATAGAGCTGCGTCTATGCAAAAGTCTTACTGATTATAAGCTATTTTAAATGTTATTTAAAGTTGAATGGCAATAGTTGCTTTTACAGGTTCTATTATCTTTGTAAATATTACGTCAAATGGTCAGACACTTCTTGATTTCATCTCTGGTTTGTGAGAGGAAATAGCATTACTGACTTTAAATACAGTTAATGCTTTAGTGAAAAACATTCTAATAAACAAACTGATCCAAACCAAATCACTACAGTGCAAAAGACGAAAATCTTAAGTAGGCCACTTAGGAGGTGGATAGAGAATCAATACACGCTGGTGGCATTAACAAATTCTCAGAGTAATCTGTCTTCTTTCCAAGGTTCATGATCTTGCTACATAAGATGACAGAACAGGTTTAACATGAATTGCAAACTGTGAAAGTCAGGTGACCAAGTAACTCTGTTCCTCCTAGCTAAATTGAATAATCATCTTCACAATCAGGTAATCAGTCTTCAGAAGTGGCGAGTGCAATGGAAAAATACAAAAGGAGGATATACAACCCAAGAGCAGTTGGTGTAGGTATGCAACATCTGGAAATACATAGAACAAATCAGGTGGCAATTAATCTTAATTAGTTTTGACATTTAATTGCAAAGGAACCCCAGAAATGTAACTTTGATATTAACATGTTTAAGACATAATGAAATTTAGGAAGATGTACTCTAAAATCTTTAAATGAGACATGTTTCAGGTCATATATGAATAAAGTGTTTAGATGATACACTTTATTAAGAAACAAATGAGAGCAATCTATTGGCACTCAAAGGTTCACCCAGATTTCCTTCTCAGAAGTCTATCCTGCTGATGATCCTCTGTTCCAAAAACAGCGTGGTGTTGTTCTAGGGTAGCTTTGTCTTAAGACTTCAAATTGTCACAGATAGATAGCATATCTATATAGTAGAGAATGAGGCAGAAGGCTTGCATAAACCTGTAGTACACTGATTCGAGTAAATCTTAAACTTCCTTCTTATGTACATCCCTCAACTGACATAGTCATGGTTGTCTCACCATGTGCAGAAGCAACACAAAGGGGTTGGGCATCTCAGTGGAGTATTTGCAGCTGTGTGTAGTGGGGAATAAAGCTGTCTGAGTAATGACAGCTTAGGCATGAGAAGGAGAGAAAATAGTTTTGAATGTGATGAGTTGAGTTACAAATAGTGGTTTTTGCAGAGCAAACAGATGGTAAACTGTCACCTATCTTGGGACATTACTTCTGCTGGAATTTTAGTTTTCCCTGGGAGCTTGGCTAAAACTAGATCTCTTATTAATGTTCTAGTGATGGAGCATGGGCCCTAAAATACTGGTGATTATTCCATAATCAAGTTACTGATTGATGGGAAGGGGAGTAGGTGAGAGAAACACTTTCAAAAACATGCTGTCTTAATGCTTCTATGCATTCACTAATCTGAAAGATTCACTTCCCTAATTTGTTGCCTTCATAACTAAAATAAAAAAGAGAAATATTGTTACATTTTAATGCAAGCATATAGTGATGCTCAAACCCAAATGAACAGTGGAGAATTCTATTATTCTTTGGTCTGTAGCTGGAGGTTAGGTGAAGATTAAAGACTCTGTGGCGAAGGAAGATTGCTGTTAGCAAAATTCCATGGAAGGCTTTAGTTTGTGCCCTGCAAAGTGCCCTGCCTATCTCTTGCTTTTAAAGATCTTGAACTGTTTATTTTAATGGTGCTGTTTGTGCTTCTTTCACTCTTGCAAGCCACAGGAGATATGGGAAAGTAAATGAGATGTTCTGTATCTGAACTATCATTATGGCTAAAGTTTTATTTTCTTTTAACCTACACCTTCAAAGGAAGGAAATACCAGGAGTCTTGCAATGTAATATGCATAGTTGACCTTTTGAGTTCCGGATTGCATCAGGAAGGAAGAAAGTACTTTAAGGTACAAAAGCATAAGGTTAGAACAAGGTTTAGTAATTTCAGCACTTTGAGTCACTGGAAATAATAAACACTGCAGAGAGATTTGTGCAGTGTTTCAAGCGAAGATTTGGGGAAAGTGTAAATATATCCTGAGCCATTAAACTACTAGAGTAATGCTTCCACCATCACTCTAACTTCATATGCATTGAACTGTGGAATACCACAGAAGCATATGTCAGCTGTGACAAAATACATAAGAGAAGGAAACTAATGGTATCATTCAAAGCTATTAAATGGGAATCAAACACCGCTACAGCATTTACTGGCATATGCTAATTATGATAAGCAATTTCGCACCATCCCTTCTACCCTCTGGATTTGGAAGTTGTATGTCAAAAGCAGGGGTTTTTTGCCTGTGCTTTTTTTTTTTTTTTTTTTTAAACCAAGAANTTTTTTTTTTTTTTTTTAACACTAGGACTAAAATCCCAATTTAATTATTTTTAAACTGAGCTTTGTGGCAAAACTCCTATTGATGTCAGTTTTGCTGCTATATTAAAATAGTAATGCCTCATGATCCAGCAAGTGTGAGTGGCCTTGTACTGCCAGTATAGAAACGTGGAATATGAGGTAGATGCTGCCCCCAGAAAACTTGCCATCTCGACAGACTATTAAATAGATGGTGGACTAAAGATAAATAATATAAATGATGTCTCTACAGTGAGGAATTGTTTGGCTTCAGCAAGAAACTCCAAACCTTCACTGTGAAACTTGGGAAAAAAGACGTCAGCAGTGGATTAAGAATTATCATCTGATTGGGTCAGGTCTGAGAGGTGCCTGCATCCCTCCCTCACACAGCCACATGGCAAACCAAATGCATGTGCTGGTGCTGGGGTTCAGAGGCATTAGGTTTTGTGGGGTAAATACAGCAAATCAGTTGTACATTTCCATCTAATTGTTATGTAACACTTGCTGAAATGTGTGGGAGCTGCTTTTCTTGGAAGAAATATTCACTGCCTTGCCACATTGAGCCATAGTAACTGTGATGACAGCTGCTGGGGGTAGGAAGGGGAGAGCTGTAACTGGATTTACGTGATACCTGGACTTTGACCCCTTAGCTGAAGGAGGACTATCTTTCATGCCTCAGTTTACTTCAGGTCTTCCTTTTAAGTTATTCCTTCCCATTCAGTAGATGACAACAGTTAGAAGCATTCCTGTCGTGCATTGGAGTGCTATGTATTGCACTGAAGGAATAGAAAACAGCTTTCAATATTGGATGGGATTGACTGGGATTCTGTGGGTTTTCTGTCTGCCTTGCAGCTGGAAGACAGAAAATTTAGATTCATGATCTTCCTCAGAGTATAATAAAACAATACTTCTTGTGACTTTTAATTGCTGAGTAGAGGACAGAAATGGTAAACACACTTCTCATCATAAATGAGATTTGAGACTTTCTCTGTTTGATCTTTTGCCAGGACAAATGTCTATCCAAACTGAGGTGTTCAGTTTGCTCCTAGTTTTGTAGGTTGTGCTGCAGAGTAGGCTGCCAGACCATCCAATAGGAACTTTGCATTCCATATCTGAACCAGGTTAGATGCTAATTTTGCAAAATGATACATACTTTTACCCAACGCTTTTTTAAAAATTGGGGTCAAGCCTGCTACCTACAACCTTTTCCAGCATCTGTTTTCCATTAATTTGTGTCCTAAGCATTTTGTTTAAAAATGTTTTCTAATTTATGTAGCTCTTCAATGTAGCAATAGGTATTAGATGTTTATTTTGTGATTTTTATAGCTTTCAATTCCATTAGCCAGTAACTCTGTGGAAGATAAAACTGTTCATTATGCAGAAGGGATGAACCATACTCTCTCACTAGGACCTTATGTTTTGTACTTGTGCTGTACCATTTCACTCTTACCTAAAAGCAGACTTGCCTAGGTTGAAAATATATATTTGCTAGTTACAAAAAAAATCTATTACATGGTATTAACAAGTCACTCATTGGTAGGCTAATATTTTGGAACTTTGTCCAACTTGTAAATCAACCTTTTTTTGTGCATCTTAGAGATTGTGTATGGTTTTTCAGATAACAGTTTTCAGTGTGTGAACAGCACTCAAGTAATGAAATTACAATTTCCATTCTTCATGATACTCATAGGTGCACTAACACTGCACTGAAATGAGAGCTTGTGGCATGTTGTAACACACAAGCTAGCAAGCCACAAAATTGTTCCTGCGTATCCCAATAAGATTCTATGCTAGGGGCATGCTTTGATAAGGAAAATTTTAAAATAAAGCATCAAAGTTTCTTTATCTTTGCAGTGTCTTTGTGCACTTTAGCATTTAAACTGTCTGGAAAATCACTCCAAACCTCCTTGTTGTCACTTGGGTGCTTTTTCACATGCAGTTCCCTTTCAACGTTTCTCTGTGACTGAGATAATGTCTTTCAAGTGCCTTTTCTACAGAGAAGGTGCTGACTCTTGCATTTTGAAGGCACACTATGAGGTTGGCCACAGCATTAGATGTAGAACTTGGACAGTGTCAGCTGTTCTCTCACTATCAGAGCCATGGGTAGTCCTCACCTCTGGAAATCTGAGGATACTGTATAAGTATCTGTAGAGATAAAGCAAAAATGTTCTCTAAATGTAAGTGTCAAGCTTCTGTTCCTTTATCCATTCTTGATATGACTAAATATATATTTATGTTTATCTTGATAATTCCTCAATGATTTCTAACTCCAGATGGATGAGAAGCAGTTTCCCACATATGTTCTGTATTTACAGTGTGAGCTGTGGCGGGCAGTAAACCACTGCTATGAAATTATTGTGTTTCTGTGATGGAGTGAATGTCAATAACTGCATAATTAGTGATGAAATTGTTCTTACCGAAAATTAGCAGCTGCCTACAGCACACTATGCAATTTTNGTATTCTTCCCCCCCCCCCCCCCTCCCCAGTTTTTGGCCACATTCAGAAAAAATGAATGTGTGTCTCAAAGTGCAAAATACTCCTAAAACTACTTTTCTGATGGGTAGAGGGGAACAATGTCAGATATTATAATAAAGATATGGTGGCTTTGGTAGAGTAAATTCAGCAATTTTAGACCAGATTTCAGAGGAAAAGCTCACTTAAAATAAGAGACCTTTATCGAACATTTAAATAGCCCATAAAAAAAATTCCAGTGAAAATTACTTAGGATGTTTAGTTTGGCTGAGGTCAAAGAACTGTATTTAATTCTTTTGCTATAAGATCCTCTTTGCTTGCTGTTTTCCACCCTAGTGGAAAACACTAGTCTGCCAACTCTTAATTCTGTTGTGAAAATAATATCTCAGCAATTAAGCCAGTAAACTTACTTCTGAAAAATGAGTTCAATTTGTTTTCCATTATGCTGCTTTTATGCTTAGTATAAAAATAATTTTTAAAACCAAGCACACAAGCTAAAAAAAAAAATTTAAACCACAAAAAACTTCAATTGCAGATAAGCCAGACTAGCAATAAACTCCATACTGCTTCCAGTGTTTGATTGTAATAGGTGAGCCAGAAGCTTGAAAGAGTCATAGGACTCAGTACATGTAGATGGACTAGGGTAGTTGAATTTTGTTCATCAGTAACCACTGACATTTTTTGATAAATGAAAGTAATATTCAGTGTTTAAAACCAGCTAAAGATAATGTCATAAATCCTATGGATGAAACCTTTTGTGTAGCATTGTAAACCCTAAAGAATCACATGCCACAATCAAGGAGAATGTGAATGCAAAATCTACTAATTGCACAACACATGCATTTGCAGAATTGCAGAATTCATATGCTTGGACTCTCTAGCCTGCTCCTTGGTGCTGAAGATAGAGGTTTTCCTCATCTTGTCTAATAATTTCTGACAGAACTGTGACTCCAACTTGATGGTAAATTTCCTTGCATTGTAAGTTTAAGAACAAGGTTACATTTATGTTAGCTCAGATAATCATGATATTGCAGAGAATGTTTTGTACAGTAAGGCTGTCACTGAGATTAAATACTATTTTTCTCTGCTTTGAAACTGTATTACTTTGAGTACTTAGCAGATACTTGTATTTAATAACAAGATGTTCTTGCTGCTAAAAACAGAAAACTTTTTCACTAACCGATGAGAGTTAATGAATCTTGCTTTGTCTATTTATGATGTCAGTCCCCACCTTTACTGAAGTTATTGTCTTATTAAAGTTACCAGACAGCAAGGTAGCCCATGCTCCAGTGCTTCCTTAAAAGGTCCAACAATTTAATTGAAAGCCACGTTATCCAGCAATTAAATGAGGGACAGGATTGACAGCTGGGGCAGAAGCAGAACTGACAGTCTGGGCAGTGATTCTGAAACCCGCTGTAGTTTGTTGCTGGTTCTTAGCTGCTTTAGCTTGGATGTGCAACTAACTTCTATTCACCAGGCAGGCTGTCGGGTGTAGTAAAGCTGATTTAAAGGATGAAATGCAGACTAAGACTTTCATCTGGGAATTATTTTATTGAAGGCTCATAGGTTTTATTTATAAATGGAGGAAAAAACCCCAAACAAGTGGAAGCCGAATTACTAATGCAGTCTCTAATGGGGAATATCCATTTTCTGAATGGAATTTTCATGTTAAATATGATGCCTTTTGTCAATTTCCATGGTTTTCTTTACTGTTGTTGAATTTGAGAGCATTTAAATGAAAATGTGACATTCTGCCAAGTTCTAGTCTGAGTGTTTTACTGTTTTTTTTAATATGCTGAGTTTAGGTTTTCCTCTCTTGCTGGAGATTATTACCAAGTATGCCTTTCAGCTGCAGGGACATAACATGTAAGCAAGGAAATTGGAAGCCAAGATGTTCATGTTCCAATCTTGCCCAGTAAAGCTCATCTCCTGCTGTTTTAAGGAGAAACAAAAAGTTGATTCTGTAGAGTGAATTTGAGGAGGGGTGCATGAAGGCAGGCAGGGGTAAAAGAAGATCTACTTCATTCAGAGCAGACCAGTACAGTGTGGCTGTGATTTGTAACAATTGTTTTATTTTTCTAATACTGTACTCATGAGCAGTGCAAACTATACAAGTGTTAGTAGCAGAAGGAAAGCATTTTATGTAGGTTTAGAGGTTGGGTTTTTTTTTCATCAAATATAGCTTATTGCAAAACATATCCATTCTTTTCACTGCATCAATACAATTAGTTCACTCTGTTAACAAGTGTATTTAATCAAACACTTTCTTCTCTATTTGCTGACAATGCAATTACTAAAAAAACCCCAAACAAACAATTGAAAACAATGCAAATACACTTGTCTGCTGTTTCTTCTACAGCAGCAGTTTGCCAGAGAGGACATGCCTCACTAAATGTCACTAAATATTATGTACTTAGGACCTAATTATGCCTTTAAGGCACTGGCCATTCCAGGGAAGGGAGTGGATAAAATTGCTTCTTTGAGAGCTCTAAGCCACACTCTGCAAGAGAAAGCATGACTACTGGCAGCATGGTAGGAAATCAAAAGACAAGTTGATCATCTATTTGAGATGATGGAGCATATGTTCTTGCCCACACCTTTACAGTTCTGCTGATGGATGAGCTATATCATTGCTTTGGGCATTAAATAAACCTCTGTTAAAGCTGTGTCTGCATTTGTAGCTTCAATTGCTTTCTGTCCTGTTATCTAAGACTTACAATGGGAAGGTAACTTTCAGGCTGAGAAGCCTGGGACTACAAATGCTTATAGATTTTTCTGCACTGAAACATAGTATGAATGGCTTAAAAGGACCCAGTTTGCAGGGTTTTTTTTTGTCCAGCACTAATATTGTGATCCCAGAGAATGGAAGGTGTGAGAGTCTAGACTGAGGTCTCACTGATCTCTGAAGGGGTCCAAGATGCACAATTACTGGCATCTTTGAATTCCTAACTTCTTGAAAATAATATATTTCATAGAATATTTATAAGATTCAGAATATATATGTTCAGAGGCAACCCATGGGAACACAGCTAAATCAGGATTATACAGCACTGTGAAAGTATGTAGGATGTAGCTGTTGAATAATTTAATGTTACTTTTTTTTCTGCCCACTTCTTAGTCAATCCATTGTCTTTAGCATCTGGTCCACCCTCAACGGCTTCACTCAGTCTTTTCTAAAGTCAAACTATTACAAACTACTGCAGATGTGAGTCAGTAGGTGCTATCAGTAGTGCTACACTTCCCAAAAGCTGTTATTTCATGTCAGGTAATTTTGTTTGGAGGTGTTGGTGGGGTTTTTTTCCCTTTAGCTACTCATTAGCAAAAACAGTGTCTCAGTTTCAGAACAACCCAGGTTACAAGGGCAACTGCCTAAAATAGATAATTTCAGTGTCAAAATTTCTTCTTCCAGTGCTCTCTCACAGCTAGCAAAATCATTGTGCTAAATAACAGATTGTGATTGTTCTCACAAGAAGTATTCTCCAGTACTTCAGTGAAATACAAAATAACACTCACACTAAAAGGTTTCCTATATTTTAGATAGTAGATTTCCTGTGTAGTAGTTTTACAGAACATATTAAATGCTACACAACACCTCAAGTTACTAACCCTCTAAATAAACTATTGAGACTATAGTGAGAAATACACACACACAAAAAAAAATATTTTGGAATTCAAGAGGATTATGAAACCCTAACATGATATCCTAGTATATAGCATAATCCTTTCTTTCCATTTTTTCCTTCTCTTTTCCTTTCTTATATCCTTATTTCTGCCTTATTCTGTTCTTTTTGTGAAAGTTTAGAGGGTTTTTTTTCCCCCTCATCTGTTAATGTATGGTCACATACATTATTAACTGCTTGCTATTCCAACCCTACAGTAAAAAGCCATGTTAACATACACCTAGACTTCTGTATGGCACTGTCATTGATTGTGATATTGTGACAAGTATTAATGAATCTATTACAGGAGGCTGTGTGTGAGATAGAAAAATGTGTGTGATTAGATATAGATACCATCCACATTTCATGCATGAGGCTACAAAGTGCAAGGTTAATACTATAAACTTCTCTGCCATCGAGGGCTCAGTTTGGAAATGATCTTATTTTTAAAGTGCTTCATATGTTAGGAAAAACATTTTTTTCATCCTAAGGTGAGAGTATGGGTGCTCATCACTTCTGTTATTCACTCAGCGTGTATTGGAGTTATTCAGTGTCTTGAGGTGCATCTAGTGCACAGAAAACTTTAAAGGAAGATTAAACAAAGGAAGCATAGAAGAATGTTAGAGGTGGTTCTGTGCTCAGGGGTTTACTCCTGATGGATTAATGCAAGGCCTGGATAACAACCTGGGACAAATAAACTCTGTAACAGAGGCAGCACTAGAAGTTTAATGCTGTGCTTGGGCATATGCATTAACCTAGCTTTGGAGCTATAGCTTGCTTATGCCTCACATGGAGTGAAGGCAGAGGCAATCATATGATTAAGAATAAGTTAGCAATTGTCCAAGCAATATTATCTTGCTTGCTGTTGACTTTTTAAAAATGTGCTGGATTTGTTTGCTCTTGGATAGAACTTCTGAAATTATAAACTTTACAGAATTTCTGTGTGTGAGAACCACTTCAAGACTGCTGTGCGGACCTGTACAACTTCAGCTAAAGAAGTAACCTGCTTATTAGAATAGGTTACTTCAAAAAATACAAAATGTACTTTTGATTTTGTGAGACGGGAAGAAAGACAGTTGGAGTTCCTGATTTAATTTACAACTGTGTAACAGTGCAGCCTTCTGTAGGATTTCTGCTTAGAATCATGGAATGATAGAATCATGGAATGAGGAAGAGACCTCAGTGATCATCTAGTTCCAACCCATCACAACAGGCAAGGTCACCTCCCACTAAAACAGGTCACTTAGGGCTTTAATTACAAAGAGGCTTTTTAGAATATTTACTCACTAACTACTGTCTCCAGACTCTTACTGGTGGCAGTAACCATCTCTCTCTCATCACGCAGACTACGATGAGGCTGGCCAATTCAGGCAATGAGTCTTGCCTACAGTGTGAAGGACACTTAATGCCTTTCCTTGGTACACTGAGGCACCGCAAAATTTCCAGGTGGACAAGCTTGAATCATCAAAGCTTGTTACACAGCAAAGCTGGCCTGGAGCATGGCAGCAGCATGGCCAGTCTTCTGCCACTGTAAACTATATCTATTCCTGCTTCCACTCTACTACCTGTCCATGCCCTTTTTCTATGTTGCTCTCCTATGTCCTTTGCCAAAACATCTGTATTTTTCTATGGTGCCTATCATTCCCTCCAGACCTAGTTCACTTCCAAGTTGACCTGGATGTCTTTCCTTACTCAATATTTCTTGACTTTTCTCTGGTTGTCTAATATCCTCTTTTGCTCTTCCTTCTCTTTTTCTGTTCTGATCTGGTGTTAAGGAAAGAAGAAAAGTACACTAGTTATTCTCCCTTTGTTACTTCTTAATGCTGAAGCACTCAAGCTGGTTTGACACAAACATCAGCGGGAAAAATAATTTGGCTTAGCAGACAGCAGTATGGGCAATTGCATTCAAAAATTTTAAGTTTGGGATGGTCAAGCAAGTAGCAAAAATTATTAGGATGGGCTTCTTCCTTTGACCTAAAGCAATGTGTAGCCTAAAATATGTCTGTAGTTAATGATCATGTTTTGCCTACATTTTTGGCCATTTTGAGAAAGGTTGGAACTACGTTGCTTAAGGCATTTTAGTGTGCAAATTGAATCACAATTTTATACCCAGAATATTGCCATAATAATGTGACATGATTTGTGTTATAGATTCTCTAGATGAAATACAGGGTTAAATCTAATGCATTTCAGTGCTAATGCTCACACTAAAGATGGTAACGGGCAGCGAGTGTCCTCACTAAGTGGGTCAGTTGCCTCCATATTCCTAACCATTTCCCCTGGATCTCACATCAAATGTCTCTTCTCTGATCCTAAAATCTATGCCATCAGTTATTAGTAACAGCAATGAATAAAACTCAGTTAAAAATTACCTTATGCTTTATTTAAATGGTTTGCATTTGAATTTCTGCGTGATGGTGGTTATTGATTTATTGTATCTTGTCATATTTCTTTTTAAAGGATCTCCCCTTCTAATTCTTAATCAAATTGATAGAGATGACCACTTTAGTTCCTATTTGTTACTAATGTAAATTTAAATTGCTGTGGCATTAATCTTACTAGACAAGTAACTTACAGAAATGCCATTATGGTTAACTGACATATATGCAACATACTAGAATAGAGTTTTCGCTAGAGTTGTCAGTTGTGCAATAAATTTTAGTACACTAAACTGACAAAAAAAGAATAGCTCCTTGGAGGCACCATGAGATGCAGTATTACAGACTGCACTGTCTCGATTTGTGGTAGCTGTAAATCGTGGTTTTCAACAGGAATACACAGAGATAAACTTGACACATTGTGTCAGCTAGTGGAAAATAGAAGCTATTATCTTCTCTTAGAAGTAATGGTGACAAGACCTGATAGCACAGAGCAACTCCAACAATATGATTAATAATGCATAAGACCAGGAGGATCCATTGTTTTCACCTACAAACCATAAAAATTCATTAGGTAAATTCTAGTTTGAACTAAACTGTATCTTAATTTAGTAACTGGAGGTGATGAAGAGTCTACCACAATTAATAGAGCTGCCTAACAGTGCTGCTCATAAAAAAAGAGAAATCTGTAAATCATCCCTGCAACTTACACTTAACCACTGGTGAATTAATTCTAAGGTCTTTTTAACCATTCCTTGTCCACCTTTGCACAATTAAACTTTCATCCACTACACATGAAGATTTTGACCAGAATATTGATAGACCTTCTTTTGATTGAAGTGTCTGAGTTCAGTTGTCAGAGATTATCAGTAGCTTTCTTCCCTTGCAGGCTGACAGATGCAGAGTCTGGTATTTTAAGTGCAGGCTGTCATTTTTATTTTTTTTTTGCTGAGAATAAAATTTGCCATTTTCACATGGTGAAAGGTGATCAGGATTCAGACCTAATTACTCTACCTATTTTTTCTATATGTTGTCATTATAGAAAAAAATAAATCTGAGTTGACATGGCTGTCAACTCAGCTGACACAACGCTCCTAAACAAGCGTTGTGTCAGCAAAATCACCTGTAAGTGCAAATAAGGGACAGGAGCTGCTGTTTTACTGTAGTGTAATAGTTTCCAATGCTTGTAGCAGGTGTTGGAGGGAAAGGGTAAGAGTCAGGAGGACATTTTGCTGTTAGAAGCATTTCTTGACTGATGAGAAAAAATAATGGGGTTGGGGGGAGGGAGGAAGAGGAGGCAGATATCTGATTTTCATAATCGCTTTCTTTCTTTCTTTTAGACTGTTACTAAAAGCATTTTTCCTTTGCCTTCTGGAAACAGAACTTTTTATTGTAACATATCAAGCTAGCTTTCAACTTTGAATGTCTTCTGTCATACAGCAAATATGAAGATCTACATTCTGAAGGAAATTATTTGATTTTACTGAGACCAAGTTTTGACCTGAAATGCATTGTTCTGGAAGCTTGTGGGATAGGAAATGGTAACCCTGTGGGGTTCTTGGAGCTGTGCTTGACTGAGACAAGAACAGCAAGACTTCCCTCTAACCAGGATAAAGGAAATTGTGCAGCTAGGGAGCAGGGTGCAGTGGAATGAGTTTTACCTAACGAGTGCAGGTTTTATACCCTGTGCAGAGAGGTAGCTCTTCTGTTTTCCAAAGGCACTTGTGGAGGGTTGGAGAGACTTCCAAAACTCATAGCCTGCCCTTGTTAGATGAATACTAGAACCAGTACCAACATTCCTGTCAACAAAGCCACAATAAAGGCAAATCTGGGGCTTTTCCTCTGCCTCCATGCAGCTTCTCTCTCTGTCTTGTACTGTGTATTTTTGCTCACATCACCTGCAGGGTTATTCTTAACTACATTCATTGTCAGTTCTGCTGCTAGAACCACTTTCTGAGCTTGCTGTACTGCCACTGCTCCCAGTTTCTATTCCACTTCCTTTCTCTGGCTTTCTTTCAGTGTCACATCAGTCACAAAGTAATCATTTCCCTACCTTTCATTACACATTCATTAATGTGCCTACTGCTCCGATTGTCCTGTGACTTTGAGAGGCAACAGTACTGCAGGAACTAAAGAATAAAGTGCTTGTAGGCAGAAAAGACTGAAGTGAAGAAAACATCCGTGAGGGATGAGAGAGGCTGAAAACGCCACCACCACCACCAGAGCATTTAGACAAGTTGCTTTGCAAATCATATTAAGGACCAAGGAAGAGAAAGAGGTAGGATGTACTTTCATGGCTGGCTTTAAAGTGATCTAAGTCCATGCCGCTCTGCTGCAAAGGGATAATCATATTTGTCTCCAAGGGCTCTGCCACTCCTTTTGCATTAGCAGCAGCAGCTTTCACCCAGTATGGGTTGAGCTGGGTCAGCTTGTGGATTCAGCAACAATGTGTTACCAAGGCAGGGGTGAGGAAGGGATAACACTTTTCTTCCTCCTAGCAGTTTGGCCTTAGATTGGTTTGAAACTACTATAAAAACATCACTTTAGAAAGGTGGAATTAGAGTTCAGAGGAAAATAGAGGCAGCAGAGTGCCTGGAGGGGAGAGGCTCTGTAAGGAACTGACATTTTACTGAGTTAATATCTAGAAAAATGACTTCACAGTAGTTGAAGAAAGGAGTGGTCTGGGTTGGAAGGGATGGTAAAGATCATCTAATTCCTCCTCCCTTGCTATGGGCAGGGACAGCTCCTACTGCTGGTTACTCAGGGTTCTCTGTCTAACTGGCTTTGGACACTTTCACTGTTGGAGCCTCTGCAACTTGTCTAGGTAACTCATCACAGTACTTCACCACTCTCACGATGAAGAATTTCTTCATAACGCCTAATTTAAATCTATCTTCTTCCAGTTTGAAGCCATTACCTCTCATCCTATTACTAAATGCATTTGTAAAAAGGTCATTCTCTAGCTGCCTTGTAGGCCCCCTTCAAAGACTGCTATAGAGATGTAATAGACTCCCCAAAGTGCAGTCTTCTCCAAGCTGAACAACCCCAATTTTCCCAGCTTGTCTTCATAGAAATGGTGGTGCTCCTGCTATCTGATCATCTTTGTGGCCCTTCTCTGGATGCACTCCAGCAGTTCTATGCTCTTCCAGTGTTGAGAGCCTCAGAGCTGGATTCACTACTCTAAGTGGGGTCTCACAAATGTGGAGTAGAGAGAGAGAATCCCCTCTATTGACTTGCTGACCATGCTTTTTTTTGATGCAGCCCAGTATTGGGTTGACTTTCTGGGCTGCAAGTGTGCATTGCTGTCTCATGTTGAGCTTCTCATCTGCAAGCACCCCAAAGTCCTTTTTCTCAGGTTTTTCCTCTATTGATTCTATGACTAGCCTGAGTTTGTGTGTGGGACTGCCCCAGCCCACATCTTCATGTCCAACTTGCTCCAACAGTTCGATGTCTGTCTTGTATATAAAAACAGATATGCAGGTAACACAATGTGCCTCTGCTGCTGTTCTGTGCTCTAGTTGCCAAGCGGTACATTGATTGCAAGAACTTTCTCTTCCAATTTAACTGAGTTTAATTAATGTTTGTATATTGATAGTTAATACCAGATCTAGATATCTTTTATGTAATGTGTTCCATGACTGTTGCAATTGGACTGATCATTATTAGAATTAGTTTTTGGGGGTGGTGATGGCTTTGAGTATAAAAATTAATAAACAATGTTAATTTGGAAAAAAATTTCTCACATTAATTAATTATTCCCCTCCATTACAACTTTTGTAGCCATTTGTTGATTTGATCAATCCATTCAATTGCTTTTGTTTTTGTCAGGAAGACTGATGAAGACTTCCTGTGCTGCACCTAATCCTCAGATTGTTTCTGGCTGTATCTATGGCGCTCAAATGAAGCAACAGTAGTGGACAGTAATCACTGAGATGAACACAATTTACTGATCTCCACGTGACAGCCCTGCTGCAAGCTACCATTAAGCAGTGAACCTTTCTAGAGGTGTCACTTGGAGATTATATATGTGGTGTATAAATACCACATCCTGTCTTCTCCTCCCCAAAATGAGTGGGAGGAAAAGTGAATAGTTGTGTTAATTGAACAACTAAATTAGTCAAAGTCTGAAACAGTTGTCTAATTTTGCAGATAACTTCAGTTTAAGCGGGAAATTATTTTATCACCACTTTGCCTCTTCTTTTCTCATTTAATTCATCTGTTGTGCCCCTTTATTCCTGAAGACACTTTTTTTCTGTTTCTTGTAAGAGTAGTGATCCTTTAGCGTTTGATTATGAAATGCTGATATAACAGGACCTTGATCTCTGCCTAGGGCCTCCACCTGTCTATAATGACATTTCCAGTGAGTCAGAGTCTGTCCAGACAAGGATATCTTTGCAACCAGAGTCCCATCAGTGAAAAGTTAAAAAAAATAAACCATGCTCACCAAGGACTTGCCTTAAGCTGAGACAAGGTCACCTCCAAATGAAAGCATTCATTTAGGCATATGCCTGCTGTGAACTTTTCTGAGTGTTACTTACATTAGTAGCAGATGTGTCCACCTTGAAGTAATAGGGCTTGAACAGAAAGGAAACCAAATAGAAAGTATCCTCAGAAAATTCATTCTTTTCTAAATTGTGTATTTAAATATACATAGATGACTTAAGACTTTATTAGAAATTTAATTTTTTAAATCAGCAATAATGGCATTTCTAGAGTATGTTACAAATTAGTAACTAACAGATATATACCTGTTAAGAGGACTGGTAAATAATATCACCTTCTAGAAAGGTGATGCAAAAATGAGTTGGAGAATAGGCTAGCTGACACATCTAAGACAAGGCTCTCTTCTTAACTCTGAACTTTTTTCTAAGTCCAAATTCAGTTCATGTCCATTATAATGATAGGGTTACATAGCAGTCAACTTCAGTGTATGTATTTCTTTTATTTCAGTTCTATTTGCTTTGAATTCTAATTTTTCTGTAATTGTAACTTTCAGTCTTTGTTTTCTTCTAGTCTGATGATTGTAACAGAGATCCTTTAAAATCACGTCTGAATTTTACTAGGAAATATCTATTTGTTATGTTTGGGTAGCTCCTCAATTAATATATTGTTTGATATCCTATCTTAATTAGCACTTGAACTATGCTGTCAGCTGAGCATCCTGGTTTCTGTAACCCAGCCTGCATCTGTGTGAAAAATCAACTCTGACAAATCTAAAGCCCATTACAACTTAGGTATTTGGGGGTTTTAGCAGACAAGGTTTCTGTTTAAACAGGTTCTCATGATAAGTCAAGAGAGGCTGGCTGTTGGTAGTAGTGCCAAAAATCATAACTCACCTGCAACAGTGGTCTGAACCCTGGAAAAATCAGCATTATGTAGATCCAGAGCTGTGGATCCCATTTGGGCCAGGATATGGCATTGTCTTTGGCCAGCTGCAAGGAGGAAGCTCCTTTTCTTAGCAGAAGTATTCACCCAATGTGCTGTGAGTTTTCAATTTTGGGATAACACAACAATTTTTTTTTTCCTTTCCAGTTTCCTGCACCAGACACCAGCAATTAAATTAGTAATAATTATTGACATTTGTTTCCTTTTTCTTGAGATAGAGGTTTCTGAGAAAAGGTGCATTTCTTCAGAAATCTGAGTGTTTGTTATAGCCAGAAAAATTTCAGTGTAACAAATTAACCAGTTGGAACTCTGTGTTGACAACAAGTTGAACATCTTGGAATAATAATTTATCTTTTCAGAAGCCAAAGATTATGTTTCTTTAGTATGTGCTCATGGCATTTGTTGGAACTCTGGGTAGATTTGACCCCAATATGTCTGTAAATTTTTTTTTCTCTCATTCAATTGTTTCTCATTACTGTTAGGAGTAGAGGAGATTCCTGGGTGGTTTCTGTGAGTTTTAATTATCTTGGAAAACAGGCTCTTATCTATTCAGAAATGTTTGCATATTGGGGTGTGTGTGTGAAGGGGGTATGTCCAGCAGACTGGGAAACTACCAGGCTGTTCAGCTCAGGCACAGCCTGAACTGTCCTGGAGGGTTTTGCCCCAGGCTGAATGCAATGCTGTGTTACAATGTAACCCTTCTTTGACTATGTTGAAATAGACAATTTATGCAATGTAAACAAGCACAAATAGTAATAAATTTATTTAATCTCTTAAATGTTAGCCAAGAATTGTAAAATGCATTTTGACAAACACATGATTTCGTAGTAATTTTACAGGAAAAAAAAATACACCAGACTGCATTCAGCTGCACTTTGCAGTGTTTGTATGGACCAGTGCACTGAATGACAGTGACTAGCCTTGATGGTAGTTAAGAGGAGAGCCCAGGATGTGGTCCTTGCTAGTTTTACTCTGGTTAAATACATGCTGTAGAACAGAAAACCAATAAAACATTTAGCTGGCTATTACAAAAAGTCAATTAAAGGCATAGAAACATGATGATGGATTTTTACAAGTATAAGTAAGAATCAAGTCCAGTTATGAGTGTGCTGAGATGGATGCTTTTGTTTCCTCCAGCCCTCTTTTGCATTCTTTGCTCAACATCTGCAGTATGTTCTCTAACCTCCCCATGTAACAGTATTTTAAGGCTACTTGTCTTTTGCTTGGAAAGGGAAAGAAATATGATAGGTAGACAGGATGACAAGCTAAACAACTGCCTTCTAAAGTGACTGTAATGCAGTGAGGAATTGAGCACAGTGGCATTTTAATGGGACTAAAAAGATTTGTTGGCACTTTGACTGAAGTATTACACAATAGTGCTTCCAAAGTGGTGCCCTTTTGTTTTGGAAGAAGGAACTGGTGTTTCTGAGATGTTTTTGTTGTAAAAGCTAATAAAAATAAAATGTGTAGTCCTAAAATATAAGAATATGCCATGTCAAGCAAATGAGACTATTGATGTCAATAAGGCTGCTCCTTACTGGTGGAAATGCAAGGCACACATTCTGGTCCTACAAAGGTAATAGATTTTTGAAGGGAAAAGCCATGATCTATTAATGGGCTTTTTATGCTTAATTATCTGTCATGGAGTCATAGAATTGTTTCAGATCAAAAGACTTAAGATCGCCTAGTCCAACCATTCTCTAACTCTACCAAGTCTGGTGCTAGATGATGTCCCTCAGCACCACATCTCTGCCTCTGTCCTAAATACAACCATTATAAAGGTTTTAAATAAAACCACTAGCTCAGCATGCAAAAGATTAGGAAATTGCCTCTTTATAATAAAACCACATTACCTAAAAGTTTTCTTTTTCCTGGCACAGCCTTAAATAATTTTTCCAAGAGAGAAATAGTAAACCTCTTAGTTAATGGTTATTCAATGTCTTAACACAGGAGAACACTAGTAGCTTGCAAGGTATCCATTTTAGAAAGCATGTATCCCTTCACTGCTAGACAGGAACACCTGACTCTTCCATTTTGCATATAAATTTCTTGCAGAAAATTCAAATTCTGTTGTGACTACCTGGTGTCTGGACCGGAAAAATAAGTATTAATGTTTTTTACTACATTGAGTGAAGTGAGATTTAAAATTTACATTCCGTTCTCTCTTTCCATTTTTAGCATTAAATTTCACTGACATAATATTTTCTGTCTGCCTTTTGAAGAGCTTACTGCAACTTCAGAGGATCTCAAGATATCAGAAATATGTTCCTTTTTTTTTGGTGATCCCTTTTGTTTATTTATAAAAGATTACTTAATGGAATTCATTCTTTCCAACTTGCACACTTATTTAAAAGTCGAAATCTGGTTGCTAAGCAAAATAAACACAGCAGGATATAAGCTGCTGTGGAGAAACAAGGCATCAATATGTAATTTTGTTGAACTGACAAAGTGAAATCATGATATTAACCTTATAATAGTTTCATAGAAACCCAATTGTAACATTATTTAAATATCATAATAGATTTTGGATCACAATAAGCCTTAAAAGATAAATTCTTTTGGTTTTGCTACAGGGATGAATGCTTTCTTTTTCACTTGAAAATGTTAGTGATTTATAAATCAAACAGCTTGTAGCAAAGTAGGTAAGAATTTGTCCTGAGTATTCTGTAATATCTTTGGCTGCCTGGTGCCATGGTAGTCTTGAATACCTTGCTTGGGAAGAAATGTTCTGCAGAGGTGCCTGCTTTGCTCATCTTGGTCTCCAGGAGTCTTCAGATGGCTGGGGTCAGAAACTGTGGGAGATGGGCTTTTCTATTAGTATAGTGCTATAGCTGTAGAAGCACACCAGGGTTTCACATGAATCTCTTCTTTTTTTTTTTTTTTCTTTAAAGTCATTCTGAACAGTGTCAGTGTGAACTATCATGGTTCAAGCTCTGCAAAGTCATTGAGATTAAGAGCAGTGTTTTGTATATTTAATCCATTTCCTGTGCTCCAAATGTGAGCAGTACTCAGTGAAAATTCAGTGTTCCTTCTCTAAAGTTTAACCTGCTCCAACCTAAGTGTATAGCCCTGAATTTGACAGAAATGGTGAGCCCACATGCTACAATGCCACTGAAGTGTTTCCTTTAACTAGAGTCTCTTTATGGACCAAAAATGGAGCTCTGGAATTGAAGCTTGTCCTTCCCTCCACACAGCCTGTCAGCTGGTGCACTGACGTGATGGGAGTCCATTTTTGCACAAGATAAGCATGTTCAGAGGAAAATTATAATCTGAAAACTTTTCATGTGGGTGAAAATACATGTGTTATTGACAAGCTCATACAGGATTTTAAGGCACCAGGGTTTAAAGGATGTATCTGTTCTCATGAAAGTACACATACAGTGTTGGTCTCTGTGTAACATTCAGGAAAATGAGCACTTCATCTCTTATTTCCTTCATGCTCAGCTGGTAGATCTTTGATGTTACTCTCCTGGCAGCAGAACTGAAATATCATGGTGTCTCCTGTGAGTTGATGGTCTGTGTACTTGCACTGACTTTTTGGGATTAACGGAGTGGCATTGGCAAGTTCTGTCACTGTAGTACTGATAAAACTTGAATATTCACTGTGAGCATTAACATGGAAACGCTTGGGTTAAAGGAGCAACTAGAAACTAGTACTTGAGAGGTTGTGCAGGTTCTTCTGCTAATCAAAGTGCTGATGCCTTTCATGTTATGTAAATCCCATTGTGTTACATGTATATAAACTGTACAAATATTGTAATTCCCAAGTAATAGAAATAATGTGATTAGCAGGGAAGAGGCCTTTCTTAAAGCGATAAGGTACTCTGTATAGAATTAAGATCAGAATGAATGAACATATTATGTCTTAAATTACTCTTCATTGTCAACCACTAAACTGCAAGTTACATTAGAACCTAATGTTTCATTACTTTCTTTTATTACTGTAATGGTATTAAGCATTCTTCTGCCTTTCTTCCATATCTTAATCATGTGTTACTCCATGAGAGATCAACTGCCAAGTGCTCTTTGTGCTCTTCAAAGCCATATTTTTTTGCATTGCATTGTAAGAAAGGGTGACGAAATCATGCCTGTAATCTTTGTAGCAGCAGACATGAGATTTGCAGTTAAAAACATTCCTATATTTTCAGGAACTTCCAATTTCATGATTGGAAAAAGTAATTTTCTTTTCACCATAACTAGATTAATTTTTAAGTGATTTGAAAATACACACATTTGTTATTGCATTTTGAATTACTGGTACTAGATGAAGACATTTTCTTATTAGAATAATAGATGAGCTGTGAAACTAAAAATTGACTGAGCTCTTCTCATACTTATGAGTATGTTTCTCCTGTAGCTACTGTGTCTTAACACTTGACAAAGGATTGACAGCCCAAAATGTTCATCTGATGAATCTTTTCATTCTCCCTCTGATGCCTCCTTTTATGATTGCTCTACAGAGTTCAGACCTTGGCAAGCTACAGCACCAATAAATACTGGGATATGTAGCTGAATGGTAGAGAAGGCAGCACAACAGTCACCAAATCTGAAATGCAGACTGTCAGATGGATGACCTGGTGTCCAGGCATGGTTTATTTCAAGCTGTAGAAAAGGAGGTGGTATTTGGTTTAGTTTAGGAGTTGAGTTTTTCTCTCAGGGTATGAGAAAATAAAATTCCAAACAACAGAGCAGCTCACCAAAGTAATCCATTGCCCTATTCCAGGCCATCAAAACTCTGCTCTCAAATACTTTAAGCTGGTTGGCTTGGGTCTTTTTTTTTTTTTTTTTTTTAAGTGTATTTAAATCACTATTAACAGAATTCTGTTGCACGGTGGGTCACACAACAATGAAGCGTGAATTAGCACTATAGATCTGGATGCAGAGACACAAGAAGTAGTTAAAATTCTGTTGTTGTAATTACATGACATTATCTTCAGTAGAGGTGGAGACAACTTCCTTGGACCAAATTTATTCTCTCTTTTAGAAATTATAGTCACTTCACAAGAAATCACCTTTAGTAATGCAGGTAGTAGGGCGAAGCAGTCTTTAAAGAGCTTTTATTTGGCCTTTTTGATACGGAAGGAAAAATTACTTGCAATAAGAACAACTTTATGTTTTGGCGTATAATCAGGTTATAAAAAGATCATGTTATGTAGGAAATAGCTATTTTTAAAAAAATAACTAAATTGCTTTAATTTTATGAATTAATTGCTTTAAAATTATGAATTGTAGTTGAGGTAAAATAACAAAGCAGTGGTCAATTAAAAAGAGCCTCTGAAGACTTTTCCTTTTTTTGATCTGCTAATAACAGCAGGTGTGTGATGCTTCAGTTCACTGTCGATGTGTGGAGCAGCTTGACCCTGGAGATGACTTAAGTTTTTTGGGCGTTTTGGTTATTTAGGGTTTTTTGTGTTCTTTTGAGTTTGGTTTTGGCTTTTTCTTACTCCTTGACACCTTCATAGTCAATTGCTCAGCATGACGATTTAAGAAACCCAGATTTCAGCTTTGTCAGAAAAAGAAACATTACAAGCAATTGGCTGAAAACTCACAAAGATTTTAATGGGGAACTGTATGGAATGTTAATTCAAAAAGCAGTAAATTGTAATCGTTCACTGCAAATACACATTTTTCAGTTTTAACAGCCCACTGAAGAGGAAGAAGGGAAAGACAGGTTTTCCTGGTAGCTTAAACAGCATTTGAGCTTTATGGGGTCAAATATGTTGAGGAAGCATAGATTAACTTACAGAAAAACACGTCAGTAACTATGAAATTCTTAGATACACTCTAATGGCAGATATATGTAATTCAAATTAGTCCTTTATTACAGTGTTACAGAGTCTTATTTTATCTGAAGTGATTCATATTTGACAGCCTGAAAGGGTAGATTACTTCTACACACCCTTGTAAAAGAAAAAAAAAAAAAAAAGAAAAGGAAAAAAAAAGGTAGGTAATTGGATAGTTTTATCTGACAGTTTAATGTTTCAAAGACATTTTATAATGTAAATCTATTTTAGTTTGGGTTTGTTCTTTTTTTAAATCTTCTCATTATCTTCCACCCTCTCATAAATGACATTAAACTTCAGGCTAGGTCAGTGAGTGGGCTGGGCAGACGTGATCAGAGGAACTGTTTTGCTGGCCCACAATAAACTGGTGGTATATTATCTTGGTTTAAACCTTTCCAGGGTTAATGATCTTAATATGAAATCAGAGGGTGAAGGTGACTCTTTTTATGTGATAGACAAGGGAGAAAGTTTGCCTTACTCAAATTCAAACTAATGCCCTTCTCCAGTCAATGAAGTCAGAGGGTAGCTCAGAACAGGATTGCACAGGTTAGTGGTTTTTAATTCCCATAGAGAAAATCCTCCTGCTACGTACTAGGAGGAGTCAGGAGAGAAAAGCCACCAAATTTGCTATGTGGTTAAACCTGGATGTGCTAATCTGCTCACACATAACCCAGCACTTTAGGAAAACTGCCGAACTGCAGTACTGGACAAGAAGGAAAATACAATTGCACTAAACAAAGAAGAGTGGCAAGTGGCCTGTCCTGTGACGTAACTATAATGCAGACTATATTCCTTGCAAGTATGCTAAGTAGTAGCCAGATTTTTTCTGTCTACAACCTAAATATTAGTTGCCTGCTTGAGCAGCAAGTCTGCCATGAGTGTACAGGGAATTGATGGCTTCATGTTGGATTGTTGGGTACTCCTCACTCTGAGGATGGAAAAAATATTTTGGAAAACTTAAAAGATTTTTTTCCCCTCTAGGTCACCCTGAACATACTATTAGAGATACTGACGTATCCCAGCAAGTTTTTAAAAACTCATAGTGGTTTACACACTGAAGACCAGCTGGTTCGCCTGATATCTTCAATAAGAGATGCCTTGGACTATCACTAACTGCTATCATTCACTTCCTGCATGCTGAAAGCATGTTTTCATGTATAGGGGTATATTTGCTAGTGAGGTTGTTAAAGAAACTGTGCTGAAAATAACTGGAAATTTTCATCTTGTCTGCCTTGGTTAGTCCTACTTCTCCTGACTTCTGAATGTAATGACAGCTTGAAGCTCATTAACAGCTTTGCTTTGTGCATAGGATGGAGTTCAATGGGGAAAAGAAATCCAAGATACCATAACAGTTAAGACCTAGAGGAGAAGACCCAATTGGCATTTTAAAAAATAAGGGGTTTTTTTTCCCTGAATCTTTGTGTTTTTAACCAGCTAAATATATTTTGCTCCTCCAGAAGAACTGTTATTTGTACTTTTTTCATAAACCTCTAAGGGCTATTTTGGTGATTTTTCTTTAGTTTTCTTTAAAAAGCCATTTTCTTCAGTTTCTGGATTGTCAATTATTAGACAGGGATGGCTTGTTGCTTTAGATTTGTGACTTAATTATCCACTATATTTGCTTTCAGTTCAACACTCAATATAATTATATTCTGATTTCATCTGTGACTTTATTCAATGATAACATTTCCCATCAGATCAATAGAAATAGAAAGCAGTTCAAGCTAAGCAATGGATTTCTTGAATGTTAACATCTGCTTTATTATAATACATTTCTGAGAAGAAAGTACTATGGACAATTTTTTAAATGACCAGTTGTTACTGACTCAGTTTTACAAAATCTTGGGGCTGGTGCTAACCTGCTTGACACCGTAACATCAGATCATGCCTCACACACAGAATAAAGCAAATTCTGGAGTTGATAATGCCATAGCCCCTCTTCTCTAAATCAGAGGCTCTAGCAAACATTCCTTTCTTTCACATACTGTCTCTGTGCCAGTTCTCAGAAGACACAAGCTTGGTTTACTCAGTGTTTTCCTCCCTTTCCAAGGTCTTTGTTTGAAACAGGTTTGGCTTTGCCTGAGGAGATTGAATGTAGGTTTCAATGTCATTGGTTTGTAGATATATCTATTTAAAGAATTTTAAATAAACTTGACACAGTGTTTTGTGTCAAGTAGTGACTTTGGCATTACCGCTAGATGCCTCTCTTGACACAAGAGAGTTAAAGGAAACGCAAGTGTGTGAACAGCAAGGTTTGTTTTCACTCTGGAAAGATTACTAAGTTTATATTGCCATCTATTTGTGGGAAAGACAATAGAAATGCATATAAATAGGAAAAACTTATAGGTCAACATTTGTATATCAGCAATTATAAAAACTGAGCTCTGATAGACATTCCACTTGGCATAATCACTGTGAGGTGAAATGAGCTGAACCCTTAGCTGCTGTAATACAGGTGGTTATGTTGAAGGTACAGTAGGGAACTGTCTTCTTGTTAACTCTGAACTGAGGAACAGGTTCTCCAGTACATGCTACAGTGCCAGATAGGTGATAGCCTCCTGATGGTAGAATTGTCATACACAAGGTAGCAGTGTTAAAATGGATGCATTCTGGTGGAAATACTGCTTTGAAAAGATGCATAAGACCACATGCCCATGCCCTGGTCTCAGGCTTGCAGGAGCACTGCTGTTGTGTCTGTGTGAGATGCCACAAAGGGACAAGGAATATACTTGGGCATGCTGCCTAAAGAAATGCAGTGCTGTTCAGTGGGGCCTGTTATCTTCTGCTTCACAGGGTTTACAGTTCTGTTGTACATTCACCAAGGTGCAAGTTGTGGTCATTATTTCTAGATAAACTTACTGATGTGTCACCAAAAATGTTAGAGAAATCAATGTTCTGTATTCAGCGTCTTCAAAGCAGACTTCCTTCAAATTCTTCAGATCCCAAGTGCTCCTGCAAAAGATGATGGGTATCTAGCCGTTGACATTTTCTAGTCAAACATGATTTCCTTTTGAAATACTTCCCAGCTGCTTCAAACACGATAGGTTTTATTGATTGCGTCCCTGGAAGAGACATTTGTGTTTCCTCTCCCTACCTTTTGTTTCATATATGAAAAGATCAACATGAGCAAGGAAAGAAAAGTGTGAGGAAAGAGATTCCTGTAGAAGATTAAGCAGTTACTTATGCAATTTAAAATAAGATGTGATAAATTTGTAGAGGAAATTAATTAGGATGGATGGCTTCTATAGAAAAAGGATTGATTTTCATAGTCCTTTTTATAATTTTTTTTCCTTTACATTTGCATAGGATTAATTTCAAGCTAATTCAGTCTCTGCACAGATTGATTAGTGACTTAAACTTTGCTCTCTCCTTCCCCTTCATCTGAGGCTAGCTAGTTGGTTTTAATTGTTTGATAATTTACTCAGAGGCAACAGTATAACGAAGAACAAAAAAATTATCTTTCCCCTTTTCTGTCATCCAAATGTGCTGGGTTTTTGTCCACACATTGCTGTGAAAGGCTGTCCCTCAGTCTATTCCAGTACCTGCTAAATACTTATATTGTTGCTATTAGTGGCAAAGTCCTATTTATAGACATAGGATGTTATTACTGTCTTGGTGCTAGGTGCAGCCCTCATTTACTCTGAGGAACAGCTTTATTGTTCACTGAAGAAGTGTATCAATCATCTTGAAACTACAGTGAGCTTGCCTTAGGACTATAACAGTGGCTGTCCAGCCAGGCTTTCTCAATTGTGTTATCCCATAATAGCATTCTGTGGCCAGCTGAACCTAGTGCTATACGTGACGCCAGGGGTGAGTGGTGCAAACCCCTTGGCTCTGTTCAAGGCAATGCTGCTCTCCCTGTGGCTGTATGTATCATGGCTGCGGTGCTCTTATGTGAGCCATGAGCCAGGTGAAGCTGCTGCTTTCCTCCAGGATGCTTTGCTTTCATGTTTAGGATTCTGACTACTCACCAAGTGGGAATACAGACCTATCTTACATCCAGCTCCTTGTGTTCTCAAGAGTTTTACCCAAAATCCTACAGGATTGCTTTAACTTGCTCTAATGTGGCTAAACCTGTAGTGTTGTCTTTACCCTAAAAGGTCAAACATCTTTGGCCAACTTCTAAACTGTTTTTCCTCCACGTGTAAGAGTCTGGGCCACAAGCAACCAACTGGCTTTCCCTCTTCACTGAGAGTGAGTGTGGTTTTGCTGGAAGTAGGGAACAAACTGAATCAGCTATCTTTCTGGATGGTAATGGCCAATGATTTTAACATCAATTTTGTGTTTGTTATAGGACAAATTTGGCACCTCAAAGAATATTACACAATGTCTGCTTAACTTTGATATTCACTCTTGTAGCTGATTTGCACTAGTTTGTGGTCTTGTTTATTCGTCAGTTTCAGTGAAAAACCACACAAACAAACAAAAATATCCAACAAAAGCAACAATAACAAAACCCAAACAAACAAACAAACAAAACACAGTTTAAAGGAAAATTATGCTTACCAGTATCCTTTCTGCTACTACCAGTCATGCCAGAGTATGAAACTGGAAACTATTGTCATCACTCAGCTTGATTTTCTGCGTGATGGTCCCTATCTTATATCTAGTAAGCTTGTACATAGCATAGCAAATTGGAGTTGAAATGAGGGCTCATCTACTCAGTGGATTAGAGTAGAGCATAAGTCTATGACAATATGACCAGTTAGGTCATCTAGAATAAAGGAATAAACTGTGTAATGGCATATATAAATTGTCCTGTTTATTAATTCTCACCTTGTCTTATAAGTGCATTCTCAATTTCCTTGCACCATTTTAAGATGTTTAAAAAAAAAATAATTAAAAATTGTTTTCAAACACACAAAAATTGTAGGGCAGGTTTGGTAAATCCAGAATATTTGCAAGTGTAACACTAAGATATTAAGGGTTAATTTTTTTTCTTTGAACACACAACACATCCCTTCAAAGTTGTCCTGCTCTCCCTGTGAGTACAGAACCCCTATTGACATCAATTGGAGCTTAATGCAAGCAGATACTGTAGAATAGACTTCAAGGGAACCTTTGTAATCATCAGAGAAGAGAATTTAACTCTTAGTACTTAGCAGCTGAGAAAATAAAAATTATATATTGGAAACTCCACTTACATTCACAGCTGGCAAAAGCAGTGTTACAGGACTCTGTGGCTTGCAGTGGAAAGAAGAGATATACCATTGAGCTCCAGCTATCCAATTTTAAATGGGGGTTTTAATATCAGAAAAAGCCACAGGAAATGGCAGGAGTACAGAAGCTGGTGTGGCTATAGTATGAAACATATGTTATCTTATAGGAAGAGAATCTAATTATCTCTCCCAGACAGGAGGAAACCCTGAAGTCTGCATGTCTGCCCTTTTATATCTGATGCTTCAAAAGCCAGTGGGAGCAATATTGCCTCTATGTATTTAGTGGTCACTTTATCCCAGCAGACCTTATACTAGATCAGACATCGATATCTGAGTTACTCAAACTTTGTGAGAGATCTATCATAAAAGTACAAAGGCAGCAGAAAGGCACTACACGCTATGTCTAATTGCGTAGAACTGCATTAGTTCTCCCTGGCAGAGGTCAGACTGGTAACTCAGCACCACACAGATCTGCTGCCCATTAATTGGGAAACAGCCACACGCACCTTTTACGGATTAGTAGTAGTAGAGACAACATTACTGAAATTAATTTAAAACTTAAAGCAACTCTGTGCAAATCTGATGGCAGGGTGACCTTGTAGATGAACAAAAGGTAATCAGGACAGGCTATATTTGGCTACAAGCTTCATGCAACTTGTGGTTGTTGTTTAGCTAACTTTGGAAATTATAATCTTGCATTTAAATGGGCTGTTGGGCTGCAGCAAGCCTCTGGGGGTAGAGACATGCCTCTTCTCACTCATGTCAATAAACACTTTTAATAATGATGTTTGCCCCATGCGCTACTACATATTCAAAGTACAAAAATGGTAAATGCCCAAGTTAATCACAGAAAATCATGATGTGAGCCACATGTGTGACTTGTCTCAAGAACCTGTAGCTCAGCTAATTAGTGCTGACAAGAGAGTTTGTCTGTCCCCATGCTAACTATAGGCTCGTGGCTCACGTAATGAGTTGACAGCAGAAAGCAGGAAAACAAACCTTCCAGGGATGTGATTGTGGTTGGAGTCTCCAAATGTTTTCATTCCTTGCATTCAGTGAGACTCTGTACTGGTGACCTCTGTCTGTTGGCTCCCACTGTGCTAAAATAAAAATGGAGTTCTGTGTGTATACATATTACACAGCTTCAGTTGTATGTTTTAATAATGGACAATAATGTGAGTTTTCTTTCTAAATAAGAGGTAAAACAAACACTGTCTCAGCTGTTGCTGGAAGTTATAGCCAAAATATATTTTTTAAAATCATTTGATAGAAACAAAGCTGGCAAAATATTGATATGCATGTTACTTTCTATCTTTCTTTGTCATATTTATATCCATTCCCTCTCACAATGCTAAGCTTTCCCAAGTGCCATCTGTCACTATTCTTTGTGACAGAAAAATAAAAATAAAAAAATTAGGAATTACTCACAAGATTACATACAGCATGTTCGACTGCAGTAGTTGCTGTAAAACCATCCTTACTACCAATTTTGACAGCAAAATACCACAATGGGTAGAAGTAAAGAATAACCTTCTTTTCAGCATACAAAAGAGGATACCTGGATAAGTGGATGCAAGATAAGCTGAACATAAAATGTGTTGGTATACTTTGGTATTTAAGATGTTGTGCTGGTTTGAACTAATTGGAGAATTTGAGTAAGAAATTAGACTATTGGCTGAGAGAGGAAAATACAGTATGTTACTTCACCAGAGTTTTACTGAGAAAGAAAAAAAAATTGTTTTTAAGTATTGTACCCAAAACAATAGATATGACAGTTTCTGACCGCTGTGGCTGCTCCTCTTGCATGGTCTCCTTTGTCTTTGCCTTGGTAGCTAATTCTCAGTAATTCTACTAACTACTTTCCTGCTACTGATCCCCCTGGCCGATCTTCTTCCGCTTATCTTCAGCATCAACAGGTGGTGAGATAAGATTGGGGAAAGGTGGTTGGTTACCCCTCTTGGGGATTTTGGTCTCTGGGAGGGGTGTGGTGTTTCTGTATTACCTTTTGATTTTATATATCTGTACATATCTGTTATATCTTGTAAATATCTGCTCGTATGTTGTGCATTGCTGTAAATATAAAACTTCAGTAACTGCTTAAATCACTACAGATGTGCTTTATAGTTGCAGCTTTCTATATCTCATCTGCATATAGTAAATTCAACAGGCTTTTATTAAGACTGCAATTCAGTGGTAGATTGACTTACAGTGTGAACAGAACTCAGGATACGATAGGCTTTATTAGAATTTTTTGAAATTCACCAAATGTAAGTTGACAATTTTAAAATATTTTTCTTTTTGAAAATACAAAGATGCTTATTATGATTCTTCTGCTCCTTATTTATCATTCCTATATGTTAACTGCTGTGTGGTTCCACATTTCCTTTTTAAGATGCAAAGAAGAGACCTAAGACAAAAACTCTTCATCAGAATAACATCTTTATAGAGTGTGTATGATCCTTTAATGCATAAATTCTTTACTTGCACAAAAGCAACTGGCATGGAAAAATAACAATTGTACCATCTCTAACAACATATGAATGTAAGCATTATTCTTAGACTAGATTCAAGTTATTAAGTAATCATTTCCACAAATCAGAAGTTTTGTAACTTTTGATAGTGTAAGGGTATTTTATATTTTTTCTAAGAGATACAGAAATACATAGGCCTATGCTTCAGTAAAAACAAAATAAAATATTGTCTTAGAGGTGTTTTTCCACAGATTTCTTGTACTGATTGATCTTTTATTCATGCATTTCAACTTGACAAAAGTGCTTGATTATTAAATCATTTTGAAATATTTTCAGTGTGGACTGCTGCTATGGGTGCAAAAGATTTGCTTTGTCACTTCAGTCTCTGATTAAGTTCTGCTGTGACTGGATGGGTGGTTATGCATGAAGGTATACAAACCTGTAGTTTCTGAAAGTTGTTAGAACCAGATTTGTAACTGCCATAGCAAAGCCAGTGTTACAGATTTCAGAATTAGTAGATATAAGAATCAAGGCCATAAATCTCTCACTGATGCCTTTATTACCTCATAGGCTAAGTCAAAATAGCTAGCACTGAACCCCTCTCAGTTTGGTCTATGTCTTGTAGCTAAAGCCAGATGTGGTAACAAATGTTTTCATTTGGTTATGGGTTTTTTCCTCTAAATAATTTTGGTTTACCAGAGTATGTTCCTATATTGCACAGAAACTGAAGTTCTTTTACCTTTCTAAGGTATCTCTGTCCCATCAAATGAAAGGTATAGAAACGAGGAGCCTTGTTACATTGTCTCTGGAGCAAATCATATGTTAGTCTATGTTTAAGCACCTAAAAATGACATAATAGTAGATGTGGATTAACTAGAAAATAGTGGAAGCAGCATTCTCCTGCGGGCAAGGAAAACATACTTAAAATGTAAAAAGTAAATCAAGTGAGTTTGAGCAAAGGTGAAGTCCATCATCTTTATCAATTTGTGCTGCTTAGACAAAGTAACTGAGACATTCAGTATTGAAGCTTTATTATAGTCACTAATATGCATATATATAATTGAATTACATTAAGAAAAAAAATCTGTTCATTCTGCTTAATGGGATTTTTTTTTCCTGTGCTGTATATTAAAATAAGTTTAGAGTTGCTTAGATCACTCATTTATCAGACTCATTACTTCAGCAGAAGTAATCCTACCAGATATGCTCAGATACCACTGCAGGTGGATCAGTCTCTAACAGAAAAACCCTAACCAAGCTCTAGGGAAGCACTGCTGTTGGCTGAGGACACTGGCTTCAGCAAGTCAAGATGGGGTGGTACTTCAGGTCAAGGGGCTTAGTTTTCCAGCTCCAGCAGGGAATGTTTAACTTCACATGAGTGACTGCATATCACTGAAGAAGAGCTTTCATGGGAAGAAATTAGCCACAGAGGGATCTGGGAATCCAGCTGATTGTGATGAGTAACAGGGACAATAATGAGGTGTGGCCTGAGTAAGGAGGTAATATGAATGCTGCCAGGAGCCTAAACCAACGTTTAGATGTGAAGAAAAATGCTATTACCATTTACTGTGATCTTTTCAAGGCAGGGGGTTAAGTTGTGCCTTTGGTTTGGGTTTTTTTTCCTTTCTTGTAGTTTGGAAGCCCTCTGCTATCAGCTGAAGTTACTGAATGGGGCTGTCACATCTAGAGATTGTGTGATATTGACATGTGTTTCTGTCTGAGGTAGAAAGGATATTTTTCAGACCCTTTTCCACTTTGTAACTGAAATGCAGAATGTTGCTGAACAGTCTCTTGACTGCAGCGGGTGGAAGGAGAAATTAAGGCTTCCTGAAAAGCCAAACTATTTTGTGATTTTAAAACAAAACAAAAATTGTATTATTCATCTTTCCATTAGAAATCTGCAGAAACCTGACATCTCTTGGGTAGTAGAAATGTTTGTACAGTGTATTTCTGATAGATATGAGCTTGCTCCAACCCTTGCTCTGAGTTGAAAGAAAAGTTATGGTGTTTCAAATATCTCTTTGATTATATTTAATTTGTTCACAAAGGATAAAAAGATAATTGTGTAAAATTCTAATTATTCTTGGTTTTGAGCATAGTATAAATCAACAACAGGTGGTTCTTCTGCTAACTGTTTCAAGACTCTTGTAGTGAGCATTTAAAACCAATGCATCTTTTTTGTCAGGTAATACTACAAGGATGACTCTGCCTTTAGGTTTTCTATTTTGTTTTTCCATGGTGCTGGTGACAAATATTTGTAGAGGAACTTGAATTTATTTTTAGGTGGTGAGGTGGTCTGGTTAACCTTCTTTGACCGTCTTCTGTTTGTTTATCCTTAATGATCATATTGCTCCCTTGTACAACTTCCTCGGTTGATACTCCAGCAGTGCACAATCTATTTGCCTACTCTTTCAGGTTCCAAGAAGATACTGTCTTTGATAGTTCCTTATTTGCTTACTCCTACAGTTCTAAATAGATTCTTGGGTTTTCTTACATAGGTCCAAAAGCAGGTGCATACACCACTAATGTAAGGAGTCATACTGATAGAGGGTAACCACCAGTACTCTGATTTTTGTGAATGCATTTGTGTCTCAGCAGACACAAACTGCTGCTCTGCAGTACCTGGCACTGGAAAATGCTCGGATTTGCTCTTTTATTCTCACATCTTGGCTTTGTCTGCCATAATTCACATGCTGTCATGTGAACAGCAGTCCCAGACAGCCAAAAAGAAGTATGTACAGCTCTCTACTTAGTACTTGTGCAAAACAACCTGACAGACTCTGGGAAACAGCTGTTCACTTTTCATCTAGAAGCAGTATTTATTTTGACCAAGAAAAAAAAAAAGAAAGAGTATAAAAATGAAAGCTCTTGCTACTCAAGTAAAAATTTCAGCATAGTCTTAGGTAAAAGACCCTTTACAGTGGGTGGGAAATATCACACTGACTCTTTAAAGACTGGAAAATATAAACATTACATAAGTGCTACAGNGGGAATACTCCTCCACTACAGGGAATTATGGCTGTGAGTTTCATGTAGGGCAATTTTACTATGCCTCAAAACAAACTCCTGAATGTAACGCAGGCAATACGGTTAAATATGTTTGGGACGAATGTGGAGGAGGTTCTGCAGCCCCTTCAGCACTACAGTGAGGGCCTGCCCCTCGGTCTCTGTAATCAAGTATAAGACCAGCTGAAGTCTATGAAAAAAGTCCTATTTCCTGTAATATCTTGGCCTCGGTGTTGCCTGAGTACATGCTATATAGGAGGTTCAGTCTATCATTTGAATCAGACATGCAAATATAAAAATGGAGCAATCAAATACGTAGTTTTGCATACAGCAACAACTGCTTCTCGGTGCAAATTACCTCTTCAACACTTCAACTAGAATGGAAGGTTTGTTTTCCTGATGGTGTCATAGACATCCTGGGAAGACGAAGGCTGTTGGTGTAGGGCAGTGTCAGATCAGTAACATGGCTTTGGCACAGATGTAGCATGGCCTGAGATACCTGTGTTTCCTGTCGATTCCGTGTTGTAGAGGCAGTTAATTATTTAAAGAGACAGAAAACATCCCTGTAGCTTGATCGCTAGAGAACTTGCTTGTGGTAGTATGTCTCAAGAGACAAAATAGCCCCTAAAACAACAGAAAAAAATCATTAGAGCAGCATGCACCAATGCTTGTGGTCTCTCATGCACAGGAAGGAGGTGAGTGTGAGCATAGTGAAGGAGATGCTCTCCTTGAATCCAAGTCATTCCATACTGGACAGTGCTTTTTGTCACTGTTTATCCAGTAAAAATGAACCAAGCATCATTTTTCCTGACTGGATGTTTCCTTTATCTTTATCAACAAAGCTGAATTATAGTGTTACATTTTTGCCCTGCATTTCCAGCCTTGTAAGACTAAGGCAAACCCAAAACCCAGCAGGTACTCCCTGTGGTATGTGTGTGTAAGTTTATTATCCATCACACCTCTCTGTGTCAAGGATTCATTTCCACTGGATGAGAACTATGTAAAGAGTTCACTTTTGATGAAAACTAGACTTTCTTTTAATCTAGCTATAAGAAAAATCTTAACTCTCTGTAAGACTATTTCTACTGCCTGTAATCAGAAGGCAGAGGTGGGATCTTCAAGAAGGAAATGTGTGGAAGTGCTCTCTAACCATTTTCTGCAGTTACTTTCAAGGGCAGTTAATTTCCAGAAAGCAGATACTAGGTTATCCTCCTCTGCCCACAGTGAGGGGAAGCTAGAAGTACAGTTGGTGTTTAACTCTCTCTCAGCGCCGCCTGTATGTGTTATCTCAAGTGCATCTTGCAGAAAATCCAGGGCATATACACAGAGCCTGATGTGTTTCTGCAAGAACCAGTGCTCGTCTTACAATAGTAAATGTGAATCCACACACTAGTAGTGCAGTCACTTTAGCCAGAATAAAATGAACTCTTTAAAAGGTTTAACTTTGCTCTATTGTATGCTCTATACCGTGTAGACAATCTATTTTCATGTCTTGATAATAGGAACTTAGAGTTTAAACAATGATCAGGGCTTTTTGCGTGCAATTGCATAGAGATCAACCACAACTTATGGAAAACTAAGGAAAATGCAAGCTTTTTCTGGGGTAATCTCCTGACGACTGCTGCTTTTGCTGTGCTAGCTTTTTCTGCTTTTAAGCCTCTATGTAGTTTTGCAAAAATGAAAGCTATTTCCAAAAACCAGCCATGCTGTTTACATGACTGAAACTTCTCCATGGATAATCAGGACCCCTTGTAACATATGCCATAGGGCAGAACGAAGGAGCTTTAGCATCTGAAATGGTCAAGTTTCTTTAGCTTGGCAGTGGGGCCAAGATTCAAAATTACACATGTTTGCGGTACTGTTATGTTGCTGGTGCTTAAGAGTAGCAGTCAGGACACCAGGGAGGTACTTGATATTTTATCTAAAAAAAGCAGAAGAAGTAGTGATTCATAAACAGTTCAATTTGTCTGTGCTATATGTATTCTAGTATATATTAAAGAAGAAACTTCCTTTAATAATTAAAACATGTAACTGGTTGTGGTTTTTTGCATACTGTTTTGTATCTTATCTGACAGAATTTTAAAAAGTAATATTCAAATTGTATTCCACATTATTTAGAATACTTGATTATAAAAGTGAATAATATTTAATTAAAATAACTTCAGTGCCCATGTAAAAGTTAAACTATAATTTGATAGTTACAGCCTGCTTTTTTAGTTATCACATCTGATAACTGTGATTTATCACTATGTCATTGCAAATTGAGATTTGTTTTTATTTGAGGGAAACAGTAAAACTACTCACTTTTTCCTGTTTACACTACTTTTTTGTTAGATTGTAGTTGCTGCATGGTAGGGAGTTGTCTTTTACATTTATATAGCACTTAGTTTCAGTTGTACCCACGGGAACTATAAAGAATTCAACAAGTAAAAGTGCAATATTTGATTCATATGTGCCAGGTGCCAGTGGTGCAGCTGGGACCCTGGTTACTCTGGAAATGGTAGCTGCAAGGTGGAGGCTTCTCATTTCCCCTGTGGTATGGGACCGATCCTGCAAAACATGAAGAGTTCAGATATAATGTCCACTTTGACAAGTAACTCCTTCTCTACTTCAGGATGTGCCTAGTAAGAATTTGAGTAAAATAGAGTCAGTTGTGAGTATTCAGAAGGCATGTGAATGCTTAGTTTGGCAGCAGTTCCAAAGAATTACATAGAAAATTACCAAGTGTGACTTAAAACAAAAATTGCTTTGCTCATTTTTGGACACGTTCAGCAAATCAAAAGTAAAATTAATGTCAACATTTCCTTTGAATTTAAGCAATATAAAGATTTTGTAAATTAAAAACATAACAAAAAGAAATCTCAAAACAAGTTGCTCAGTTTTGAAGAGCTCATATTTCAATGTCATGAAAGTTTTAATGTGTTTCTCAGTTATTTTCTTGGGAAAACAAATAATATGAGCAATTTACCAAAAGGGAAGAAAGTTACTTCACTTTTATTGCAGATGAATCTGTAATTTTTACAGCTTTTTATTTTTTTTTTTTTTTTTTGCTAGAGCTATCACAGTGCTCTAAGATCAGCCTTGTTATTGTGGCTTTTGTCTTCTACCTCAAAGACAGACTGAGCAATTCCCACAATTCTATTCATCACCTGGAGCTGATGGGCAAGAGCTGAGTTGCAGAGTGGCTTCAGTTTGAAACTCATTTGCAAAAACATACTTCCATAAGTAATGGATTCTCCTTCAAAATAACTTGGGGGTTTTTATGGCAGAATTTGCATTTTCTTATTCTGTAGACGCACCCATACACAGAGATCTACTGTTTCCTGGAAGCTGAGAGCTCTAACTTTGTATGAGAAAGAGATTCAAAATCTCCTCTGACTTGAATAATTCTAGCATAAAAGTAAGACAGCTGTGTTTTAAAATAGGCCAGAGGAAAAAAGACTCCTCCATTTTCTTCTTTCCTCCTCAATGCATCTCCTAAGGCAGAACACTGAAGGGGATTGCTTGCAGAAGACAACCAGAAGTGATTCAGGCAGAAAAAGGGGGTTGGCAGCTCAAAGGCTTTCAGCAGTTCCGGGTGACCCAGATCCTGCAACCTTAGGTCTTTGTGGTCTGATCTACTGTGGCATCAGGCTCCCCTTGCATCACAAAAAGATTTCAAGTATTCATAACAGACAACTATCTTGAAGAGAGGATCTCTGCTATAATCTCTCTATTATAAAGAGAAATGTGCTTAGGAAATTTGAAATATTTTAAAAATAGCTTCGTCTACCAATAAGACTTCAGCAACAGAAGAGGGTAACCCTTTCACTGCTCAGAAAGATTACTCTTCAATTAGCACATTTAAGACTGTCTTTGCACAAACTTAAAATGAGTTGTAACAGCCTTTGGTTATGAGTTCTAAATGATTTAAAAGCAATTACTGGCTATACTAGTAATTCCTAAATACATGAAAGTACCCAATTTATTTTTTTCCTTCTTGTTCTTAAAATCTGAATGTAATCTTTGATTTTGTGTAATGTAAACCACTAGTATGTGGCTTTAATGCTGATTTGTCTTTAATGCTAAGTGTGTTTTTCAGTTTATGACCAAATGCAAATTGGAAATGCAGCTCCTTGAATTGTCATGAAAGAAACATCATAATTTATAAATATGAACACAGCTGTGAAATGCAGAGACTATTCTAGAATGTTTTACTTTTTGAGGAGATAAGGGGCTGGTGGAGAATCAAGATGCTTTATCAAGTATTCTCTCAATCCCTTGAGTGACTCTAAGCCAGGAACAGCCCTTTTTCCTTGCTTTTCAAAGCAAATTCATATACGTAGAGAGTATCTGTGGAACTGCTACCACTAATTCCACTGCCTTTCTCGTGAGACTGGATTTTTTCTTTAGTGGTTTTTGTTGTTGTTGTTGTTGGGGTTTTTTTGTGGGTTTTTTTGTTTGTTGGTGGTTTTTTTGCTTTTTTGTGTCATAGTGGCACATACTGAAATTACGTTAAGTATATTTCATACACTCCTTTTGAGCGTCACTCTTAGATGAATGCACTGTAGCTGTGAGTGTTTGGACATGGAGCAGCCTGGCCCCAGTAGCCAGATGATTTTCCACTGAATGGGGTGGAGAAGCATGTTTCCCATCAGCACGAGCGACCAGCCTAGATTGGGGATGAGAATATTGATTCCTGAGATTTTCCAATATTCACTTTGACTTTCATATTACATTTTAGGCTATCGCAAAGCTAGTTAAGATACTGTATAGCGTGTAATATGGATTGTATTCAGCGTGCATAGTTTTTGAGTTTGAAGAAAGCAGGATGAGCACCATTGCTTTTGATAGTTCTTACTATGCAGGGTGCTGGATGATGGGTCTGTGGGGAAAACATCTCTGTGCTTGGCAATGCAAAGGACATAAAGAAGGATGAGATGCATGTCAAAGAGCCATTCTGCCTAATGTTTATTTGAAACCAAGAGACCAACTTAATCAAAGAAGGAAAAGTGAATTGAATAGGTTCAGTGTGCTTTGGAGTAAGTAATTAACTATTGGTTTTCTGACAAGATTACACTTGATGGGCAAAACCTTTGAATAAGTGCAGGAAAGAGAATATTGGCTTGATTAATTAAACTTCAGAAGTGCCTTCCTCATCACTCAGCATGGAATCATGAGTCAAGACGGGCCAGAAAAAGCAGATCTGACTGCCTTTCTTCAAAGATTAGGGGCTTAATTCAAGGGAGACTGTGAATGCACTCACAACATTTACATCTAAAAGGACATTAAATATAGTAGTGATAAGCCTGAGAAACAGACCTGCAAAGTGCGTTTTTCCATGATTAATATTCTGATTATCTCTCATGTTCTACATTGAATAAAGCTAATGACCTGTACCTGTCATGACCCCCATAACACTTGTGCTGAAATCCAAACTGAGGAGTCAGGCAGGATGCAAATCAGCCTACACCTGTGTATCCATCCCTCTATAGCCACAACAGCACACTGGTAGTTTCTTCCTCCCTCTCAGAGTGTTTGGTATCTGCCCTCCACATTTTCTGGTGGCTGCATCATCACTTTTCATGATGGTCCCTGTGGACTCTGTTCTTTGACATACATCAGTGAAGCTGAGAGAGTTTTCTTCCCCACTAGAGAACTGTACAACAACAGTGATGATTACAGAAACTAGAATTAATGAACACATCAAATGTTCTTGCTTAGCTGCTGTTTCTTGTAATGTTCCTTTTCTGTTTCATTGGGGCTGTATCCTTCAACTGTATCTGCCATGGTGTGTGTGTCCATATAAGTATTTTGTGTGTGAATTGATTGGGGCCGATTGAAGAGGCAGAAATTATAAATTATGTAGCTTTTATAATTTCCAAAAGCCTCACCCACAATCTGTGTGTAAATTAGCTTAAGTTTGGGTTCTAATTCAGTCGGGAAAAGTCTTCACAAGGATGCCTTTTCTTGTAATTCAGGAAAAATCGAAAAAATCGAGATGTTTGGGCATGAAACAGCTTTGCCATACTTACAGATGGGAAACTGTCTCTTTCACGGCAGTGTCAGGAGTCCAGTGCCTGCCAGAGCCCAAGATGGCTGTAGGCATGGCTTTCACGAAGCCACGATCGCAAAGCAAGGCAGGGGAAAGCCAGGGGTGCTCTGTGGTATTCCCACAAATGGCTGCAGTTTACCGTTAGAGGCAGGTCCTGCAGCAAGAAGCCAGGATGCTCCTCAAGGTCGGGCTCAAAGTCCGTGCGAGGTTCGTGTCTCCAGGTTCGTGTTCAGGTTCGGTCAGGTCCCGGTGCAGGTCCCGGTTCAGGTTCCAGTTCAGGTCTGAGTGAAGGTCCCAGTGAGNAATGTTCTTGCTTAGCTGCTGTTTCTTGTAATGCTCCTTTTCTGTTTCATTGGGGCTGTATCCTTCAACTGTATCTGCCATGGTGTGTGTGTCCATATAAGTATTTTGTGTGTGAATTGATTGGGGCCGATTGAAGAGGCAGAAATTATAAATTATGTAGCTTTTATAATTTCCAAAAGCCTCACCCACAATCTGTGTGTAAATTAGCTTAAGTTTGGGTTCTAATTCAGTCGGGAAAAGTCTTCACAAGGATGCCTTTTCTTGTAATTCAGTCACAGTTCATACCTCATTCAAACCTCCGGTGGGGCAGTGGCCTGCCCTGCCACAGTGTGCCCTTTTGTATATGTGTGTGTTGCCTGTAAACCTTACTTGCTTTACATATTTTAACTTTAAATATAACAGAGGAGAGAAAATAGCAAATCTTGAAACTTTAGTTAGATACTTGGTGTGTCTAATTTTTGTAAATGTGCTGCATTGGTGAAAGGAAAACCATTTTCTTGTGCTCAAACTGGAAAATTATCTCTCTTGTCACTGGTAAAGCCCAGTTTATACAGATTATAGCTGAATTTCTCTGAACTTGAAATGCGTAGATAAGAACCCCTTTTGTGTTTTGTCTGGCTGAAATGCATTGAAAAAAATTATCCCCTGAAAAAAAGTATTTCCTGGTCTTCATTTCTGCTCCATTGCCAGTGCAGACGTGCTCTGCACTATGGTAAATACCAGTGTTAGAAAGATTGTCACTTAAAGAGCAAGTTTAATATTCCATTTCTTCTCTGTAGATATGCACAATTCAATTAATACAATTGAAAAGGGAACAGTGTATTTGACTTGAAAACTTGCCTTTTCAGACCAAACCATAAAATCATCCCTGAAGTTCACCTTGCTTGGAACATATGAACCAATCAGACTTGCCGTTTCCTTGTAGTTCAAGAAGAGGTCTGCTGCATGCTAGCTCTGGATGGCACTGTTGGAAGTTCTCACAACACTTGTATGTACTACTGTAGCACCATTAAATTACTGACTGTCACACTAGGAAAGTGGCAGCTGCTTTTTTTTTTTTCTTTTTTTTCCCCCTTAAGTTTCTAAACCATCATCAAGCTGCTGCTATCTGTAGTGCATCCTGCGCTACCCTGAATTAAAGGCTGCTACAGGCTATGGCTTCCAGGAGACATAAGCCACTTCATCACCCACAGCATCACAGCATCACTTGGCCGAACAACCCAAGGAGCCCTTCCAAGTAGGACACGTGGGTCACTGCTTGAGAAGCCACTGCCTCTCTGCTCTGCACTTTGTGGGGATGAGTTCTTATTCCTTCAGCCTTTTGCTGAATCAAAGGCTCAAGGCAAGTTACTCTCCTCCAGTTCTGGAGGTGCTGCAGAGGTAAGTGGATTGGTGATGTAGGCCTAAATATAAAACCAGAATTAATACTTTGTATCTACTCTGATACCACACACACAAGCAATGGTGAAGCTGCCACTTTATTTTTTTAATATAATTTTCTGCATAGTTTTGTGCCAGTTTGATGTAGAAACCACTGAATTTGTCGACTATCATGTTACCCTGTGATTTCTTTCACACACAATCTGCAAATATATTACAATAGCTGGATTCGTAAAGTATTGAGGGTCAAAATAATCAGTAATCACAGAGGCAGTTGAGACAACAGACCCCTGACCCTGCTCCTTGGTCTTTGTAAGCCTTGTGCTTTCATGTAGTCCACATCTCTCATGTGTGGTCCACTGCCCCTAATAGGCAGAAGCAAAAAGACACTTTTGAAGCAACCGCACTTTTTTCCTTCAGGTATGTTGTGAGGTATAGCTCCTACAGTGTTCATTGAGAGGCTGCATTGCCACCACAGCAGAGTGTTGGGATTGGAGCGACACAGTGGCTGTCATGAAGCATGGGTGTGCTGGTTTGAACTAATTGGAAAATTCTGAGTGAGAAATTGGACTATAGGCTGAGAAATGAAAACACATGATGTCACTTCACCCAGAACTCTACTGAGAAAGAAAAAAAAAAATTGTTTTAAGATTTGTAACCCAAATATAGATAAGGGAAACAGTTTCAGGCCTCTCTGGGCTGTTGCTGCTTCTCTTGCATGGTTCCTTTTTCTCTACTTTGTGTAGCTAACTCTTAATAATTCTACTAACTTCGTTCCTACTGCTAATCCCCCTGGCCAATCTACCTCTGCCTATCTGCTGCTCAACAGATGGTCAGATACGATTGGGGAAGAGGGGAAAAGTGGTAGGGATGGTGAAAAAAACCCTCTTAGGGAATTTGATCTCTGGGAGGGGTGTGGTGTTTCTGTATTACCTTTTCACTGTATGTATCTGTAAATATCTGTTATACATTGTAAATATCTGCTTGTATATTGAGCATTGCTGTAAATACAAAGCTTCATTTACCAACTTCCAGCCATCTGAGTCTTAGCCGGGGTTATATCAAAGGTGGGGGGGCAGGTAACTGTTCAAACCACCACAATGGGGTAGGTTTTTGCATGCAGCCCTGGTACTCTCACACTCTCATCTACATTCATGTTGTTTCACAAATACTAACCCAAGTTCTTAATTTTAGCTTGTCTTGCATCTCTCTAGTTCTTCTCGCAGGACAGTGCAGGAGAAGTGTGTTGCTTCATGTTATTTCAGATGCAGATGTTTCAGTGATGCTACATAAACACAGCCAGATTTAGTAAAAATAAGAATAAAAAATGTTGCTTGCAACCAACCTAACATTACTGTACAATCTAAATCCACTCTTGTTTTTCAAGATTGAGCAGAAAATGTGATACCAAATTATGTTATTTGTCTTTGCACTTAAAGTGTGTCTAAAAATTAAAAGCCACTGCTCTTTAGAAACACATATCAGTCCACTTTATCTTCCTGATGTACTGTAAACTGCACACACAGAGGAGGTTAGTAGCTGTATGGGGGATGATTATGAAGATGAATGAGTGGCCAGGAGACAGAGTCAGTTTAATGAGCTGAGCAGTAAGGAGGCTGTAATTTTTATAGATTAGCACTGAACTTGTCACTTACCAGCTGATACGACAACTTAGTTTCAGAATTACAGTATGTCAGAAACGAGCTCAACAAGCTCAAAACCATTGGCAATCTGATTATCTCCCACATAATCCAAATTACAAATGTAGTTCTCCTGGATGTGTGTTGCATCTTCCCAACATTTCATCTGTTGCGAGTAATGAGCAGAACCCAGAAAAGTGCACTGTTAGTCATATGCCAGACGATTTTTCTTAAATTTCCTTTCTTGCACCTTGCTGTGCTGGCAGATCCTCCAGGCAATCTCCTGTCCCCAGACTTTCCTGTGCCGAGTCAGCTTGGCACATCATTGGCAGACAACTGCCCTGAGGGAAGTAGCAATGTAGGGAAGGAAACAGAGGTTTTGTGGCTTTTAGCTACTCAGTAAGAACTCCCAGTCCAACAGGCTGGAGGTAGAGTTCCTTTCCCTACACTGCTGGGTTTGGATTCTTTAATCTGTTGCCAAAACAGCACGTCCTGGTATCTCTGAGAATCCTTAATGCCATTGGCCACCTAGTCTCTTAGTTGGCCTCAAGTACAGGAACTCCTCCAGGTTTGATCTATCTGAAGGTCCACTTGGTATGAGTGAGACTAGGACCTTGTCCCTGTTAGCTGTTTGGGCAGCTACTGCTTTCTCTAGGCTGATTTGCTTTTTACAAACTAAGTGAAAGCCATGAGCCCCCAGTCTGGCACCATTCCCAGAAATGTTATTTTACAGGCATGATGCATCTGATAACAGCATTGCTTCTGGAGTAGCATACAATGGATAATTATTGTTCCACAAGCAGATCACAGGATTAATTTCCTCCCATCATAATTCACTCAAGCTACAGGTTGATTTGTTGGAAGGAGCATTTTGGTTTTAGGCAACAGGGATAGGAAACGGGTAGGTCAGATTTGGGTTTATTAAGATAATGCATATCTGTAATTTTTGAGACTGTACTTTCAGACATCTATAGACAGAATTGTTTTGGCTCTGTTTGTCTTTGGAAATCTGAATCTGGGTTTGAGCCAAGTCCTGGTCAACAAATGGTGTTCCGGTCCTCTGTTTTGGCAGTGTGTTCCTTAGTTCCTTATAAAAGGATATAGGTTATCAGTGTGAGGTTTTTTTCATGAACTGTGATAAAATTTTGATACTAGTGTCTAATCTTAAGTTCTTCTCCTGGGTGGTTAACCTTTCCAGTGAACATTCAAAAATCTTGATTATGTCCTGATATTTACACTACAAGTGCAGCAAAGCCAGTAAAATCCAGTTAACATGAGCAGCTCCTCATTGACATGCAGATGTGACCACATGGCCCTTGATGACTTATGCCAGCACACGAAAGCAGAGCTTTTAAAAAATAATTGTCCTATGTGCTTTCTGAGAATTAGTTAAGTAACAACGTTAATCTGTCAGGACCCAAACAGATGAGTCAGTGATATTTGAGCGCGCGTGTGTGTGTGTGTGTGTAGTCTTGTCTTTTTAAATATAAGTGCCTATTTTTTAAATGACCCATTTGAAAAAAAAAAAACAACACATTGACCTTCTAAAACCACTGTATGCCAGACCTTCTTAAGAGATTCGGCTCTGACATTTTTGTCATAATGGAAGATTCATTAAGGTCAATGATAAATTTGCTGCAATAAATACGGAAGAATTAAGAGCTCATCAGCATTACCACAGCGTAATGTTCAGTGGATTGAATTATGTACTTAGAAAGATGAATCTGTGGCAATTGGCAAGCTTCTAGAGGAAAGCTGTATATGCACATGGACATACATGTGGATGTGTGAGAGAGATGAAAGAGAAAACAGGGGTACAAAGATGGAATTTAAGAAAACGTAACACTTTTCCACTTATTTTCTAGCCCAGAAATATTTAGACTAGATGTGACAAGTAACTTGGTTTTACTCTAATTTACTGCCTTGTAATCAGCTTTTTTTCTTTTTTTTTTCTTTTTTTTTTTTTTTTTTTTGTGTGTTAAATACTGTGGTATTACTGTGTGTCTGTCCTGCTCTTCTCCTCCCCTTGCAGAGTACACACTGTCTTTTAAGCCATATTTAGTACAAACAACAGTACTGATTGTGATTGATGAAGCAGTGTGAGAGGGTCAGCCCTTTACCTGTCCCCTAGAGTAATTGGTCTGCAGTTTGTTAAAGGGTAACGGAAGAGATATTAAAAATGAAGAAATACACTAAATGGCTGTGAGCTGTGTTCCCAGCTGTTCCGAACATCTATTCTGTAATATGGAGCATCAATCTAATTCTCCACGCAGGATGGAGAATGCCTTCAATAGGCAGTCCTCACCAGCAAGATACAATGTTCAATTTAAAGAAGGATTGAAGAACATCAGTCTTCCCTTGAAACAATTTGTACAGAATAAATTTGGCACTTGCCAGCTATTCCCACAGAGGGAAACTGATAATAGGACAGAGAAAATCATGTAACATGATTTAAGAATCCCAGAATGGGATTACTGTTGGTAATAAAACAGGAGGGAGGTGGGAGAGAGAAGAGCTGACAGTAAGCCTGATGTTAATTCAGAATACTCTCAAACCCCTTGAAATTCATCAGGGCTGTGGGTGCTGGATACATCTCAGCATCAAGCCTCAGTCAGAATGTGGGTTCAGCATAGTCACAAAAACAGGCTCTGAGTGCCTCAGATGAAGCTGCTCAGTGCTAGTTGCTTTGAAAACCTGGCCCTTGGGGCTTGTGTATCCTATAAAATAATCCTCTGTTGAAAAGTAGTGTCAGCTGCTGAACTAGCGCCACACATGGCTTGCATTTTGTCTTTCCTTTTGGCAAAATTATTTATAGGAGGGGTTCAGCTGAATCTATGCTGACATCTCATATTGGTAATTTAAAAAAAAACAAAAAACCCAAAAAACAGCAACTTCTGTGAAGCTTACAGCTACATTCTGCTGTAGGTCACCCACATCAGTCCCTACTTACTACCTGCAACAGACTAAGAATCTGCTTATACAAGGTGGCAGTTAATTTTATTTATTTGCTCTATAGTTAAAGGTAGAAGTGACCCCATTAAAGCTGGTTTAATACATCTTCTGAAAGTGCAAAATGGAGGGTAAAGTGTAGCAGATGTTAAGTCCACAAATTTACTTCAGGACTTAGCTAGTTTTAGTGTCCCTTGTGCAATCATTACTTACATATTACAGCATATAAACCACATGCCCAAGTCTGTTTTTTTGGATCCAGTGTAAATTGGAAAGACACAGGTAACACTTATAAATATCTAAAGGTCAAGTGTCAGGAGGATGGAGCCAGACTCCTCTCAGTGGTGTTCAGTGAGAGCACAAGGGGCAATGAACACAAGCCAGAACACAGGAGGTTCCACACAAACATAAGAAAAAAATGCTTCACTTTGAGGGTGGTACAGCACTGGAACAGGATGCCCAGAGAGGCTGCAGAGTTTCCATCTCTGGAGACATTAATAACCTGCCTGTGTGTTTTACTGTTCGAGTAGGGCATTTAGACTAGATGATTTTCAGAGATCACTTCCTACCCCTGGCATTCTGTGGTTCCATAATGATGCTGGAAGGCATTTTACCTGGAGAAGGCAGAACCAGTGCTCTAATAAAGCCTGATACTGAAGATCCAGTGGTTAGAGTATGGAGGAAAGTACAGTCAACACTAAAGTTAATACATCCATTTAGATCTTGTTGGTCTAAGCCTGCAGCAAATCCCAAAGTCCCACAGGAGGTCAAACATGTGCTTCTGTGTCCTTTTCTTCTCTGCTAAGTTACATGTCATCTCTAGGAATCTCATAACCATGACACTGAGCTGAAATTTGTTTTCCTCATCATAAAATCAGTAGTGTCCACTTGATTTTAAAGTCTCTGCTCAGAGAGCAGAAGCTGTGCTCAACATGGCCAAGGAGCCAAGTCCTATTGTGCCTTACAATAACAAATCTTAATATGTATTCTTGCAAAGTGCAATTGTAACTGAAATCTATTACTCTGATCCTAATTTTAGTATGTTTTTTTGTGAATGAGACTTTAAATTTCCAAAATCAGATTGTCTTACAAAAATTATTGTCCATATACTGAATGTCATTTACATGTTTCTGAACAATACTAAAATCTTTTGATTGCCATTGGAATAGCAGATTTCCTATCTTTAATTTTATTATTTAAATGCAATGTTTTAAATAAAGAATTTGTTTGGTGGTTTGATTCTGTTGGTTTGGTTTTTTTTTTTTTCATTTTCTTCTGCCCAATCATGCTTTGGAGAAACAGAGTAGAAAGGATTCTTGATAATGTATAGCTTATAATGATGCACTTCCTTTCTTCCACACAGTGAGCAATGATGACATTTTAGTCATTGTTCTTTATGGAGTATGTTGTAGTATCTGTATGTACACTACATGTAATGCTAAATCTAGCACTGTACAGACATGTTCTTAACCTAGACAAGCTTCCACCATACTAGCTCCTGGTCAGAATCCCACCCCTGGCAATGTATCCTGTCCCAGAGTCTTGCTTGCTCTTGTAGTCTGCCCATGAGGTTGATGATGTGTTAAATCTTAAAGGAAATAGGTGTTTTCATTGTTCAACTCATGTGCTAACTTTTGTAATCAACTTCAGTTGTAGGTCACCTGCACAAGTTAACTTTAAGTACACAAAAAGCAGATCTTTGATGTGTTCCTGCATGGCCTGCCCTAGATGATCCTGCTTTGGCAGAGGTATTGTACTCAAAGACCTCTAGAGGTCCCTTCCAACTCCCATTCTATGATTGTGTTCAAAATTAATAAGCTACTTGCAAAGACTACTGGGACTAAGTCTTAAGCCATCTAAGCCAAATTGAGCTTTATTTTATTTGATCTCTTTGTTATTTGTAGAAATGCTAGAGGCTGGCCTGATGCTGTCCACAGAACTGAGTAGTTTCTGATGTCCATGACCTGAAATGGCTGGTAGAAAAGAGGGGGAGTCAGGTCCATTCTAGCCATCTGATTGTGCACTCATGAGGGCCCCCATACCTCTCCTTTCCCTGTAGCTCCTCCTATGTAGAACACATTGCTGCTGCATCTCTCCTGGGATGCTGCAGTATCTTCCATGGGCATCATCTTCAGTGGTCCTTTTTTCTGCCTGAATAAAATGGAAAGGTACACAGAGGACATCACTTTGCTCTAGGGTCTTATTTTGGCAAAAATAAATTAACTTCATGACGGAAGAGCAGGTAGAAGGAGATAATTCTTTAATGCTGCTGTTTAATGTTTCCTGACACACAGGAAAGCTGCAGTCCTGAAACTGAGGTGAGGAAGCAGAGCATATGTGCTGTGATAATTTGTATTTATAGACAGAAATTTCATCACTGGCATTGGAGCGTAGGTTCTCCTTCAAGGCATACTCAACACCAAGCTGAGAACAAGAGTCTTATAGAATTAATGCAGCTAAGCCTCAAACCCAGTCATAAGTCTAAAATCAAAATTTTAAAAAAAAGGTGCCGGGATTTAAGTTTGATGTGCTAATCAACTTTTCACCAGCTTTAAAATTTGGCCTTTGAATTGTTGCAGTGATTTTCAACACCAGACTCTTGGACAACTTTTCTGGAGTCCATGAGAGACAAAACCCAACAAACTATGTCTGCTATAAAATCTATTCACCTTATTTGTATGCTGCACAGAAATTTGCAAATATGACATTGTCAGTGAATGCTTTCAGCAATCCTATTGATCAAAAGAGCATGAAAGCAACATAAAATATTTCACTCAATCCTAATGAACAATAATGTGCTAGTTTACGAGGGAAAAATTACTTATTTAAAGACCTCCATTGGTTTCTATTTCATAGGTGAGGCACATTTTTAATACTTTCAGAAAAGGGATTTAGAGAAATATCTGCCAATCAAGTGTTGTTTACCATTTGTCCTTGTGTTTTACAGTGCACTGAAACATAATTTTCTCATTCTTTTTGTCTTCCTTTTGCCTAACACATTGAGATGAACTAGTGAGGCAGAAACAAAATTAGGGACTTCCATTTAAATGCATTAGTCACAGAGTAAGGTAATCAGCTAGTTAGAAATAGCATCGTAAACTTGCCTCGCTGGAGCATATTTACTTTTTTTCCCAGTGGTTACCCTGTTGTAATAAAAACTGCAGTTGGGAGGAGAAGGGTGATTAGCAGGATTTTAAGTATTTAGGGTTTCCAATATTAAGTGATTACTGCCTGACTCAGATTACTGAAATGATGATGACAGTAGTCGTATAATTGAAGAAAAAAAAATTAGTTTGAAGTAAACAAAACCATCTCATGCTCTGCTGCTTCCCTTCCCCTACAACAACCAGGCAGAGTCTAGTCCTGAGCATGAATGAAGTGGCACTTTGGAGGAAGGTTATCACTTCAGGCAAAGACAGACAAGAAAGTCAAGGTCATCTTTGCTTTCCTTTGCTGAGTTCTCCCTGTGTTCTCAGGCAGACACATCCTGCTTCTTCCACAGACAGCGCTGCCCTGGCCTGATGCTCCTGGGATCTCCACACCACTGTCCTCTCAGGCAGTTCAGTCCTAGTGCCAGGTGACACACTCTGACATTGCTGTCAGAAAGGTCTTGTGGCTGGTGAGATGGAGATGGCACCAAGTGTGAGGGCTCTGCAGCCACCTGCTTGGTGTCATGCCTCCATGAAGGAGGCATGAGAAGCAGGACAATGCTTCCCAGAAAGTGAAGGAATAGTTCTAAGTTCATTAAGACATATGCAAAAGACTCTGCCTTTAATGAACAAGGCCAGATTTTACGTTTGCTTTCAGCCAGTAATGAACAGGAGATTATGAGATGTTTTGTAGCAAAATTGCTAAGGCCTACTCTGATGTCTGGAAAGGTTTTTAATAGGAAATTCATTAGTTCAGTGTGCTTTACAATCACTGAGCAACTGAAAACTGAGGGCAAGTAGTAGTTAATTACCCTCAATGGAGTACAGTATGGGTGTCAATGATAATTGCAGTCTGAATGGGCTGACAAACCTTGCTGCTAGGGAGAGAAAATGATAAATGTCTACATAAAGACATGTTTAAAGTTGATCTGACTTCTCATTTGAAGTGTGTTCTTGAGTGGTCAGAGGCTTCAGGGTCTTCCTATCCATTTACTCTATGGTGAATTTTTTCTATATTTCAAATTTTGTGGTTCAGCTTTTTTTTTTTTTTTTTCCCATGGCTTCTTTTGATAGTGAAATGTCTGTGAAGTATAGTAGTTACTTTGTAGTGGAAAGCAGATGGCATAAAATACTTTGAAGTTCCTTATTATGTTTGTTTTAAGTACACATTCACAAGAATAAGTTAGGTGATGCCTATATTTTGGATGAAGTGTGGATTTTTGCATCTCAATAGTGAGATTTCTTTCAGACTTTCAAAAGTCTTCTGGGAATGTAAATCTCATGCTCTTATTCCTCTAAGTGTCTTTAACCCATGCAGCTTATAATAGAGGTTAGTGACTACCAATAATAGCTGATGCTTTCACCTCTCAGGAAGAAACTAGTACATGAGAAAGAGTAGAGAAGAATGTTTCAACAGTCAGGAGGGGGAAAAAAAAGTGAAATGAAGGGATTACAAACTAAATAATTTGAGTGAGAAATATTAATTCACTCTGTGGTTTCCATATGAAGATGTTCAACTGCAGTTTCTTCACACTGTTTTCTACATGTTACAAAAGTTCTGCTTTAAAAAGGTTAGACCTCTGTACTGTTGTCCCAGTAGAATGAGCTGTATTTTATCACTTTCTCCAAGGGAACCTGCCACCTAAGGAATTCATATGAGCATCTTGCATGGCATTTTCAGAATCTCCCAATCTGGTATATACAAAAAGTTAAATCAGCCATTCAAAAGAAAACATTGTTTAATATCTCCTCTTCGAAATGTAACTGGAGTATTAATGTTTTACCTTAATAGTAGATTTCATGCTCAGGTAGAACTATTTTCACCCAAGTATGTCCCATTTGTTGATCTGGTAAATAAGTATGGGTAAATGAAAGAGTGCATTTTGTTGCATAGAAATTAACTTACACCTGAATTAGGCAAACAATAACAAAAAATAAGCTTGTACATGTCCCATTCTCAAAGAATTGCAGATTTCTCAATTTTTTTTCACGACTTGTTCAAAATATTCCTCTTGCAAAGCAGATTTCAACATGACTGTTTGCAGTGCCCAGACATTATGGATACTGATAGAGCATAATGCAGAAGAATTACAAAATGTAGAAAATATATATATTTTACTATTACTAAATTTCTGTCTTTTTTATTTTCAAGTGAAAAAAGAATACTCATTTGGGGGGGGAAGGGGGAGGGAAGGAAAAAAAAAATAAATCTACCTCTTTTCCCTACCAGAGTAAAAGCCTCATGGAAGTAGATCTGAATACATGCCTATTAATGCTGTTCCCTAAAACTAGGTTTCCTTGTATATTAACTTCCCTCAACTATTTATTTGCTTAGTGAGTAAATGCAGTGCATAGGAAGCCAAAACAGGGGTGGGGGTAGGGTGTTGATGTGAAAGCATGGAAGTGCAGTGTGCAGGAGGGCATTTCTCTGCAGAGGGTAGGTACCCTGTGGCCTGAGCAGTTTGCTCTGTGTGCTGGGGAGCTCAGCAGCATGGCCTGCTGGAGCTGCATTGCATGCCCTTGATGTGTAGCTGAACTAGGACACAGAGGTGCTCACCCAACAATGCATTGTTGGCTACCTTGGATGTGTTGCAGCATCTTCCTCCATTCAGTGAGCATTTTAACCAACGTATATGTTTCTGGAAAATATTGATTATTATGTATTACTGCATTTTTCATTAAACTTAGATAAGTCTCACAGATGCTGGGTGAGTGATAAAAGACCTGAGCTTTGAAATGGGATATGTCTGCACCAAAAATAGATGGATCTATCCCTAAGAGGATTGTGACTTACAGGGATGAAGCTACCCTTGCTATATCTACTCTTTACATAGGAAGAGCTGCAAAGCAGAGCATAACATTCTTCTAAATGCTGAAGTGACTTGAGACACTGCATTTGATTCTCAGATGTGACAAGCCACTCGTGTCTCTATATGCTTCAACCATGCAATTATTTTGAATTCTAAGAATACTAAACAAGGGAAATAAAAGCTCCAAAAAAGCCAACACCTCAGCCAATTTTTTTTTTTTCTAAGTCCTCGTAGTACTAATGCTGATTTAAATGTGCTAGATGTGGTAATGCAGAGTGCTGATTTAATTTCTTTCCTTTTCAGGTTGAGAGACAGCTACCTTCCTTTTATACTTTGTGTCATGGCGTTCACTTTGATCAGGTGCCCATCTCTCAGGTGCAGGTGCACCAGATGTGGCGTGACTTGGCCTTCACTGTGGCGCTCTTATTATTCAGATCAACTCATAATTATAAAACACTTGCTAAAGTGTTTCTGCCAATCCTTTAGTTGTAACAGGAGAAAATTACCTTGAACAAGTGTGATGGATGGGCAATTAATTGATGCAATATATGATTTTTTCAGAATTAATATTGTTTATTAATGTTCAATATTCAGATCTCTCACCAACTTGACCACTAATTTTAATAATAATCAGGTTCTTCTACAACAGTCATCAAAAGCACTACATAAAGGATAATCTGGATCCAGAAATAACTAGCAAAAATATATTAACGTTTAAACCCAATTGAACTGGAAGAGAAGGTTCTTGCTGTCAATATACCACTTGCCCACTAGAAGGGCTCAGGAAGCTCATTTCTGCTTATGGCAAAATGCAATTAGTGAATTACAAGAGGCTTTAAGTATTTACTCACAAAAAAATTATTTCCCGACTCATGTGGCTAGCTACAGCTTCAGACAGTACCCAAATGCTTGCAGGGAATTCTGTCTTGTTGGCTAAAGAGGCTTCTGATTCTTCCCAGGCTTCACAGACTGCTGGGGAAAGGGGGCAGACAAACCTTATTCTGATTTCTCTGGATAATCTGTGTACCTCCAGGACTTCCCATCTTGGCAGGAGACTTTTAGGTGTGCTTCCTGACCACTGCCTGGTGCAGTGAGCTCAGCCATGATAGTGATGGCAGCAACTTCTGCCATGTGCTTTCTTGAAAGGGAAAAACTGTGTGTGTCCTGCCCTAGAGCCAGAAATTATACTGAGCACTTCTAAGATCATCCAGGGAGCCTCTATTCAGCATTAACACCTGCCAAAGCAGAACTTCAACCAGTGTTTGTATGAAATGTGTTCTTATACAGATTTTTTGCTAGAGCTATAACAAGGCCATTTAAATAAAAAAAGAAACTACTGTTGTTGTTTCAAATGTTAATATCTAGAAGGAGAGGAATCAGACGGTCTCCAGATCTTCTTTGGGAAAGATCTAGCAATGTGCCATTACCTGGTGGTGTTTTTTCCAAAACTTCTGTTTTCTCTGTGAAGATTCCTGGTTTATAATTCCTGAGATAGCTACCACACAGTCTGCCTTACCCTCCATTCTCTGCATATTATCATTTAAGCTATGCTGGTATTCCCAAAAGACTGACTCTTGAGATTTTAATTCAAAGCAAACACTGGTAGTAAAATCTCTAAGTCATAAGCTGAGCTCATAATGGCATAAAATGCAAAGAAGTAATACCTGCACCTCGTCTTCCACTTAGAATAGTACTTCTTCTTTGAGCAATAAATGGCATTTAAAGAATATATTCTGTTTGGCAAAGAGGATTAATTATTCTTTATACTTAGTTTCTATTCAGACAATAAATCAAATGACATTAACTAGTTTGCTCTTCACCGTTTAGTACAAAAGAAAAGAGATCTGTTTGTTTTTCACATACAATGCCTAGATGATTAATGTTAAAACTTAAGCAATGCCAAATTAAGCATTTCGGTAGAGTTTTTGTTCCATTAAAAAAATTGTTTCTGTTTCCTTAACATCTGACTCCTGCAAACCAGGGCATTTTTGGTGTCTTTAATTTTACTTATGAAAAAAAGTGTTTTTGAAGTAGTTCTAGAACCAAGAGCACTTTCTTAAATAAATAGGATTGGTGGTGTTGGTTCACAGCTAATGGTCAAAGTGCTCATAAGATGCCCACTAATATCACAGCTACAGCTGGCAATGAGTCCAACAGCCAATAGAATTCCATCTCACTTTCTGCTTCTGAGCACAGTCCATGATGTAGGTGCTTAGAAGAATAGTACATAGAAATGGATCTTTATATTGCTGTTCTGGTGTTCAGAGAGCTGGAGTAAATGGGAGATAGAAAGATAAAAGTTGAAAGCTCCTTCTACAAGGCCAGGAGAACCTGGTTTCTGGCAAATTAAAGTCTGTAGTAGCTTGAATTCTTTATTCTATGGGTTGTATTTTATGAAGGACTCACTGAGCAGGCTCCCTGCAGAAAGCATCCAGTAATCTGCTTGCTAAGCACACAGAGAGGAGAGCTGAGACCCTGCTTGCTGCCTCCCATGATCAAAAGACCACTCTTGCTCTGTCCCTGCCATACTCCTCAACAGCTTCCTGAAACCCATCCCTGCCAAGCCTTGGCACCCAGGGTACTCCCTCCCCAGGGCAGGACTCCATGGAAAAACAAGTCTGAGGGTGTCCATGCTGTGTAGCAACATGCCCAGTCCTCTCCTGTATGGACTGTGCTCTGGGGTGTTTTTTTCTTGCTAAACAAATGCCATTCAGAATTAAAGGACTCTTTGGTCTCTCAGTACAGACAGACAGAGGTTATTTCTCTCATCCAGCTCATTTGTGCTAGAGAGATTTAGTCCCTTTAACAGGTTCTGGTAGTTTAATCTGCTTCTTATCCCACTGATCTTCCAAATAGAAAAATGCTAACAATATATCTTACTTGAGCCTTTCAAGTGATCCTTGTGAAACTCTTTCATTTGCAGTGTAATGAGAACTATCAGGTATTATTGTTAAGGGCTGCTTCAGTCTTAGCTGGATACCAGTTCACCTCTTGAGGTGGAAGAATAGCACATTTCACTCTGCATCATCTGTTCATATACGAAGAACAGACTTTGAAATACCCTTTTCTTTATCTCTTTTTTTTTGTTTAGCTGGAAGGATTGACACTAGAAAAGCACTTTTCATGAAATAAGTAGTTCTTGAAGTGATGGGAGACAAAGGGGTATACTTTAAAGTGAACAGCAACACAATTCTCTAGTTATCAAACCTGCAACGTTAGGTCTATTCACAGAGTGCTGGAACGGCTGGAGTCAAACTCCCATGCAATCTCTTGCAGGCAGGCTGTGCTCACTCCAGCATACTTGCCAAATACATGTTAAGCAATCTGCAAAGAAAATATACATCACTTTCTCCGCCTTCTCTAAATCAGGAAAATTATTTTTTATTGCATACAATGATCGTAATGCATTTATAGTTATATGTAGGCAAACAGTGTTACCTCTGTTCTGTATATCAGGAAACTCTCAGAAACCAAGAAAGGTTGTTTCTTCTAAAGGGAGGCCTTCTGGCTCAGCCAGGACAGCTCACAGGTAGCTGGTTTTGGCCCTAACATTGATTTTAACACTGATTTGAGTCAGCAAGTTGTCAAGTTCTCATGATCTCAATTGCATGGTCTTTCAGCTTAGGTTGGATGGCTTGGTTTGTTTTTTAAATGAGCAACAAATAGCATCTCTTGCAGATCCCACACTTAGTTCCTACCTTTGTAAACAAATTTTTTTGTTCACCCAAATAACAACTGCAGCACTGCAAGTCAACATTGCTGCCCTGTAATCCTCCTCTAGCTAACAGTGCCATAAAAAACAAGTGACTAGAGCCAGGTTGGAGAAGTTGTCATGGTGAAAAGGGGAGAAAAATTATAGCTACCCTGCCCTGGCAGAATCCCAGCTGGAATGCAGTACTCAAACACCATCTGCTTTTTCCTGCAAATAAGCCCTTGCAGGGTGCAGTGTGTGGGAAAGGGAAGAATTTCTACCCCTGTGCATCAGAATTCCAATGGATTTGGGCTCAACCTTTGCTAGTAAGTGCAAACTGTTAACAACTGTGTCACATAATTGAGTCTAGAACTTGACTGTAGTTAGATCTTCTCTCAATTTTTGATCATCCAATGACAAATTTTCAATTTATCTTTAAACGAAATGTCACTCTCAGATATTTTCTAGGCATCTAAAAAAAAGCCTAACAAAAGTAGAAAAAAAAAATCCTCTCAAAATTCCCTCCAAAATTTCATAGGAAGGGGTTTGGAAAAATACAACACTGTTGTGGGCTTTCTGTTAAGATACAATAAAACATCTTCAATGTCTCAATACCCCAAACCTCTGAAAGGAATTTATTTACAGACAAATTCTCCAAATCTCAGAGTAATTCTGAAGTGATCACTGGTCCCTGAAAATTTCCTGCACTTATCTCCATAAAGACAAATTTGGAGGTTAAAATAAGTTTGCATGTTTCATTAGCAAGCACAGCTATGAGTGACACAGTGTCTCCACTTCTGTTGAGGAAAGGTGGATAGCTAATTGTAATATGCTTGTCTAAATAATAAGAATAATTTTTAAAATTTATGTTACTGATTAACTGCATCTTCAAGTTCAAGATAATTTAAGCAGTCAATGTATCCTGCGGCATTTCAGTTAAGTATCTGAAACAGCTTTGACCTTGAGGCTTGTGTTTTAAGGTTTCTTCATACAAGGTCCTAGCATATTCAAGCTCTGTCCTGGAAAGACATTAAACATTCCTCTCTATTTTATGACTAGAGACTTTCACATTCCTTCTTTGTCTATCACTGAAATTTGTTTTGTTTAACAAATCAGACCTTTAGTTTTAATATCCACTCAAGCTCTCTCTTCTTCTGTTTTTTCCAATTACGTGTTGCAGAAACATAATTTTCCTGAGTAATTTAGTCAGTGACTAGGGATTCTCAAGCCCTTCTCTGATTTCAAAAAATCATATTGAGTGCTGCCTCTTGTGTAATGAATAAGTACTTATCTCTTCTGCCTCATATTCTTACCAATCTGAGAACAGGCTCTGCTCTTTTGTCCCTTCTAATCTCAGGCTATCAGGAAAGCTTCTATTACTTTAATTCTGATATCACTTGAAGTACCATGGTTTAATCCCATTTCTCTAAAGATTCAAGGGATTTTTTCCTTCATGAATCTGAAAAAAAAAAATCATTATTTAAAAATAATTTGGCATTAAAGCCTTGATTCTTCTCTTTAAAGCTAATGGATAAGAAAGGCTCATTTGGCAAATAAATACCAGCCCCAAATTGCTATTTCATTGAGTTCTAATTCCATTATTATGATTGATATTAAAAATTGGGGAAGGCTAGAAGATTTATCAGTAATTAAAAGAAAAACATTATATCCAGGCTACAACATTCTGAGTAGTAGAAGCAGAGGTATGCGTGAGTAAAAAAGCTTTTGGAATTGACAAAACTGCAAAGGTTAAATAGGTCATTAGCAATGCACAACTATAGATTATCATTTTATATATTGCTACAGATTATTTATAGATAATTACTATTATCTGTTACTATTGAGTACTACATTTTAGCTGAATTATTACCATCTTCATGAAAGAAATTCACCATATAGCTACATTCATACTGAGGTGAGTAGCTCTTCTTGCTTAAATTCAGCTACTCTTCATTTCAACAGCTTTCTTAAAGTGCTTTGCACTTGTTTTCTGTTTTTATTTTTTTTTCCTGGCACATAGAAGACCCTTAAAAATTACATGCATGCATTTAAATCACATTGTGTTATTCTTAGTGTTTTTATAATTTAGCAAAACTATTCTCTTTCATCAGCATTTTAAAATACATTTTAGCTTCCTGTTCTGTGGTATAATTGCCTGCTAAATTCTATATGACAGTTTAAAAAAACACTGTACATTATAAACTGTCCCATTAAGGTTTCTTTACGTGTTACATCTTTCTCTTTATTAGAGTGCATGTGTCTTAGGTGTACATAGCTCTTCCACTCTGAAATTTAACAGGAGGCACACAATTTACCCAGGTTGTACAGTACCATCTATAAAAGAACCTAAACAAAGAGTCTGATTCTTCTGAAGTGCTACTGTGTGCTTTGTAGCCCCAGCCAAAGTCAATGAGAGTTGAATGTGCTCTGCACTTCTGAATCACAAACTTTGAAGCTCTGTTTAAAATGGCAAATGCACAGCGCTTTCAGCCAAGCCAGCAGTCCGGGCACTGCGCATCAGGAGACATTTATAGCAGCAGACCAGGGTGCAGATGCAAGAGAAGGCAGACCAGTCCTCTGTCCTGTGAAGACATAGGCATGTCATGAGCTTTACTTACTGTATTGGGTTTAAGGTAGCCACCCCTGAGCCCAAAAGCCCAATAAATACTCAATTTTATTTGAAAGTAAAAGATATAAAACTTTAACAATAAATAGGAGTTAAAGGTTTTGTTTTGTTTTGTTTTTTTAACAGAAGGTAGGAGGAAAGGGGAACCAGAATGCAGGGTATGGGGAATGAGGGAAATTACAGAGAATGGGGAAAAAGGGGAAGAAAAAGAACAAAATAAACAAAATACAACACGTGGAAGGCAATTGAGTCCAAATGCTGGGATGCATGACTTGATGTTGGATGAAGGCAGGATGTAGGATTTTGATGCTGAGATGCAGTTATTCAGAGTCCTAAAGGAAAAATGGTTTCTGTCCCCACGTGTTGGCTGGACAGCAAGTGGTGTTCAGCAGCAAGACAGAGAGAGAGACAGAGACAGAGAGAGGGACACAAAGAGGCGAGGCTTAACCCTTTACACTTACACTGATGGTTTCATTGGCATACTCATGAGATTACTCATACATTAATGTTTAAACACCAAGAGTAACTTGGCGGGGGGTGGG
>VWZI01017166.1:0-32649 GCA_013396835.1 Psilopogon haemacephalus | reverse complement strand
AAGCACATAATAGTGTCTTATAAAATAGAAGGTTGGGTTTTTGAAAGATATCTTTCTAGTTTAAAATTACCAAAAACAATGTTAAGACAAAACTTTTAATATGAAGGGTGGGGTGGGTTTTTTTTGGCAAAAGCAAAATCTTCAAGATAAAAATTTACTCAGCCTCTGAGGACAAATCCTTTCCTCCACAGAGTCTGTAACAACAGATTTTTTGTATGCATTAGAAAAAAACAGAATTGTTAATTATGTATCTGGTTTAAACAGTTATCATTTTGCACCTTACATCTGAAGGGGGTGTATTTTTATTTTTTTAAGACACCTGATAAATATCAGCATAGAACTTGGTCACATACTAGAACAATATTTGAAAGTGAGATTTCTCATGCCAGCTGCTACTTATAATTTTAAAATGACAATATGTCATGACTATATTGGTTCACCATTCTTAGGTCTTTTAGACCCACATCTTGAGATCCTATATATTCTTATTCTACATTTCTGAGTTAATTGCCTTTGATTATTTTAATGTCTCAATTATTTTGTGAATACATTTTGTGTCTGAGGTGCTCCTTACCATCCACACAGTCCTCACTGCGTAAATTACCCTACCTGAAAGCAGCCTTCATGAAATTATCTTGCTGGGCATCGTTTCCCTAATATTTAAGCCCTGCCTAGGGACACTACTTCCACTTCCAATGGTACATGGTATCTGTTGTGGATTCTTGTAGATATAGAGGAGAGCTACAACTGGCATCAAAAATATTTTGGGGTGTTTTGTTGGGTTTTGGGGATTTTTTTGACAGTGGGTTTTCAAGTAGTGGTCTGATTCAGTTATCTTCTGAAGGAACTCGCTGGAATTTGAGTATAGTGTTCATGAGAATGAAAAAATCTTTATGTTCTATATATTTTGAAGATGCATCAAAACGTTGCTAAGAGCACCACCAGCTGGTGTTGGCAGATAAGCACAGGGTTGCAGTGCAGCACCTGTCACAGATCCACCATGCCTGCTTCTCACCAACTCTAGAGCGTTTGTTGCCACAGCATTGCTTTATTCCCTGTCTTCAGACATGGAAACTTCATTTGAGTCTTCTCCCAATCAGGAAAATCCTCTGATATCCTATTTCCATCTAGCTGGTTGCAGCTGGTGGATGAGTCTCTCTGGGAATGTTTCTTTCATAAGGTCCATTAGGCTTCTTTCCTTGTGGCTCATTTTATCCCCACCAGTCTTTCCAAGTATAAACTGCCTTCAAATACAACAAATGTTTTCCTATTACATAGATTTCTATACCCCAAAAGTTCCTGGGTTTCCCAGGCACCTGCTGTAATTCAATCTGTCTTGGTGGCAACAAGAAATGTTTATGAACAAAATGTTATTTGGCAGGCAAGGGCAAACAGGTGTCCTTTAGTATGAAGAAGCACATGTTTCTGCCCTCTTGTAGCCCCCTGTGCCTGAATAAATCAGTGCTCTGTGAAGCATAAGGCTGAAATTAGACTCATATTGTAGAAGAGTAAGGCACAGGCGTTCAGACGGTATTAACAAGGCTAGATTGTAAGTTTGGAAAATAAAAATAAAGAGCAAACCTATCTATTTTGTAGCTCTGACTGGCAATGAAATCTGCATCTCCTCACCTGGAGTGATGGAAAAGCCACAGGGAAAATGAACAAACCAGCTTTTGTCTTTGTGGTGCTTAGACTTAGAACTGGATCCTCTCTTTCATTACAAGACTACAAACCTCTTTCACTATGATTTCACACTGAGATTTTGGCTCTGATTATTGTATTGGCAACAGAGCTGAGTACAAGCTACAGGCGACTCCAGAGAAAGAGCAGGAAGGCCCCCAAATGTATGTATTAGAGTTACCCAGATGGGGCATAACACAGGCTCTACAAGCATCTGATGATCAAGGCAGGAGACAATGATTCATATCTTGGAGCCATTCCTAGAATTATTGTGGGGAAGCTCAATAGTGTGGTACTGTGACCCACAAAGCTCTGGAGAGGTGTTAAAACAAAGATTGGGAGATTTCATATAAAAAAAAATTAAGTAACTTCTGCAGGCAAGCGCCTGCAAAACAGGAAGGACTTTAAAGGAAGATTTCTCTCTGCTAACGCTCTTACTTTGTCAACATCTTAAAAGAGATGTTTAGCACCCCAACCTTGAAGCACAGCCTGAGTTTCAGCAAGAGCTAATTCTGAGATCCAAGGAGCAAGACTACCCCTGTGTTACCTTGATATACATGTATGTAGAGTTGAGGATATTAAGTCATAGGAAATATTCTAGTGCTCATAAGAAATGTGTTTACAAATGCAAGTTGCCATGGGGATGTACAATAAACATAGGTCTACAGAAGTTAAACCAAGACTAAGATAAATAACCTGCTTATCTCTAATAAATGGGATATGGGGAGAAAAAAAGCAAAAAAGAAATCCCAAACAAACTCAAACCCAAAAATACTAGGAGAAAAAAAAAAGTCACTGGAAAAGATAGGAGTAATTCCTGCAAGTTCATGCAGGTAACTATAGAGTCACGATCTTGAAAGTGTAGATGCTGGATGTAGTCTCATGACAGAATGAATCTGAGAACATAGGCCAAAAGGAATAACTTGCATTCATAGAGAGGGACATTAAAGCCTGTACTACAAAATTTAGCAGAAAACCTCAGGGATTTTTTAAGACTCAGTTTATTTGTAGCAGGGTGGATTCCACTTTAAAAAGATATCACTGTTTCAGTGCTCAAGACTAGATGAAAATTATTTTCCTGTAATCTGCCCTACAATTACTAAAATATAGATATTTCTACAAGTAGGGAATAATGACATGATTGGTAAAGAAACTTCATGGAAATAAATTAATGACTAGCAAGGTGGCATTGTCATAAAATTGGTCCCAGTTCAGGTATGTTCAAACCATGCAGAGAACCAGCTCTGAGGAAGCAATAGATAGTGCTGCTAACACCAGTGCTTGAACTTCTCACAAGCAGCAGGCATGTATGTAGTTGCCTCACTGATATTGCTACCCAGTCTGCTTCACTGTACTGTTGAGGTAGAGGAGGGATGGGTGCACCTGCAGCTACAGCTGCCAGCCCTGTCATACAAGCATAGTCGCAGGCACTGTGACCAGGTGGTGGTTCTGTTCCAAACCCGTCTCATAGGCTTTTGGCATATGCATCTAAATAAAATCTGGGGTTTCTTAGCAAACATCACTAGCTTTCTTTTTTAGGTTTAAGAACCTACAACCATTGTCCAACTTTTGCAGAGAGGTGGACACTAAGTGAAAAACCAACACCACCTCCTGTACTATTTACCTTCTGGATTTTCAGTGCTGGCAAAAAAGCAGAGCAGAAAACCCACAGAAGCACTGCTGCTCACTGTGTTTCTCAGGCTGGTCACAAGCTTGTTACTGCTAGGCACCTGTACTCCAGGGCACAAGGCCAGCCAACTTGATAGCAGTCACTGGTTTGTCCAGACAGATGGGGACTAACATCCTCAGCTGTGACATCATATACTCTGTACATATCAAGTATCCAGGACAAGAGTCCCAGCCAAGGCCATTCTACATGTAGTCCATACTGAGTTGCTGCTGCTCCCTTTAGGGAAGCTGTAACTAATCTGATCGCAAGCTGATTTTTTAAAAACTAATTAGGAGTTTTCAGACAAGCCTGTCTGTTTTGCAAGTTGTTAGTGTTGAGGCAGTATGGTAGTGTGGTGAGCAGGGAGGTTTCAGAACTACTTTGGGATGCAGGAGCAGAAATGCTTTAGTTGGTAGGAGAGGTGCTCATGATGTCCCTTCTCAGAGGTCACAAGTTCCAGGGGAACTCAGGGCATCCCCTTCCTTGCCTATTCCAGCTCTGCAGCAGAGAATTAGGAAGAAAGTCACTCTGGAAAATACAAGGCTATGTGACTAATAGGGAGAGTATCTGTATCAGGGAGAATACAACCCAGAAGTACACCTCTTGTAGAGGAAGAATAAAGAGCTAAGACAATGTCATTCATATTTGTCTGCTACTTTGATTTAGGCTTCTGTCAGAATAACCTCGGATATGCTAGGACTCACTTTGAAGACTGTACAAATGTGTCCAAAACTTATTGACTTTAAAAAATTAACACAGTCACAAGTAGGACAAATATCAACTATAGTGGATCAAATAATCTGTTTAAAGTACATTGCAAAGCATAAATGATAGTGCTAAAATGCCAGTGCACAGTAGATATTGGCTAACCATACAGGATTTGTTATGGGTGTAAAATACCTTGATACATGAACTCAACAACAACAAAAAAGATTTGTTCTTTTTATTTAGCTCTGTTGCTTTTCTGATCTAATGTTTGCAGCCTTATTTTTATCTTTAGCCGTGAAGACTTAAAATATGGATCCTAAGGACCTTGGGAATCCTGTCACCACAGCAGACAGGACTTTTAGTGAAATAAGTACTATCAATGAAGCAGTAACCACCAAATTTGGCACACACTATTCTATCAATGGGTGTCACTGAGTAGAAGTGAAATTGTTCTGTTTTCTTTTGAAAGAACCTGGACATTTCCTCAAGACATATTTTCTGTCAACAGCTTACAATTGTTTCAGGGGAACTTAGCAATGTCATCTTAGAAAATACCAACAGAGCTGTCATTGAGATCCCACCCTGAATATGGCAACCAGAATTTGCTCAATTTTTAGGTAAATGATAGACGATTAAAGACATTCTGGATACAAAAGGAAACCTCAGTTTTGTGCAAAATACACATTGGAATCCAGGCTATCATTTTCCATTTTGGTTGCCCAACCCCAGCCTGAGGCACAGGCTGCACTGGTTTTTTTTTGCCGTGCATCTCTGTATGATCTCCAAAGACCATCCATTTCTTGGGGTTTTATCAATACTTCTGCTTATCCAGCTTACTCTGTAGTATTTCTAACCCAGGAGGTAAGAACAAAATCATCACTTTATAGTAGTCTGTTCCTAGGTGACTTGTATATCAGTTTTTCAGTTTAATAGCTGAGACAAGCCCAGTTGTTTTTTCCCATGATTTTGTCTGTAATATGAGACTATCTACAGAGTGGGCTAAGTGTCACGAGCTTCAAAGCCATTCCAGGTTTGCTCATTTGTGATATGAAATTGTATCTTGCTTAGTCACATTCTAAGTCTTATGTGGGAATTACAGCTAATGGAAATCAATGCAAATTTCTAATTAGCACTGTCACAGGCATAATTCTTATCAAAATCTGAAAGAGATAAAGATTGTTAAATGACTGAAGGAATTTGGGGCAATATTGGTTATCACATCTGTTGTCTCTTGAATGCAGAGGATAGAGACTCGTTTCTTCTGACCAAATTCCTCAAACAGTTGAAAGTCACCAGGAAAAGCATGGATTAGTATTGTCTTCACTGCATACACTTACAGTTTTATAGTGTTACTCCCATTCACTTACACTGTGTCCTGATATGGGCATAATTTCTGCCCAGAGTAGGTTCACTTCCTGATGCTCCCTCCCCCCGCTGTGGTAAGGTCCAGAGGTGGGTTGCAGGGAGCAGACCACATGGTTTGGAAACTGGGAAGTCTCAAGCCACATGCACAGGTCACGCGCACGAGTCAGGTGATCTGTGCTGTCTCTTAGGGTGTTAGGACTCACCCCTGGACACGGGACTTTTGAACCAATTGGCCAGACAATGGATGCTGAGTGCCTATTGGTCAGTTCCACGCTTTCCTAATGAGGTATTTAAAGGGGTGCAACGGGCTGTTAGCGGGCTCTCTCTCTCTACCACCACCGTGAGGAACAGACGTCTCCGCACCCCGTGCAGCAGTGGCCACGTGGTTTGCAGCAAGCAGCGGCAGCACAGCATATTGCAACCACGGCAAGGCAAAACCCCCTTCTTCTCTTTATTTGGGGCAAGCTCCTTCTTTCCTCTTTCTCGGGAAAAGCTCGGTATCTAGCGCATGTTTCATGGGTATTTCCAGGTGCAGTTAGGATTGCTTTTGTATTAGGCTCTCTGTTTCCTAAGTTCTGACTGTTTAAACTGTTTAATTCGATGTTTTAAATGAGTTTGTGTAGTTATTCTTGCCAACCAAACATCCAAAAGTACCTGGGGAACTATTCGCAGAACCCCCGTGATTATTAACAGTAATAAAAATTAATAATCGCAACACACTGTAAAGGCAAAAACAAAATAATGTATGTCCTTCTCTGAAAATGTTCAAAGTCAAGTTTTAGTTCTGTTAATAAATTAAGGATATAGAAATAAATATTTCCGCACAAATTGTTAACTTGGAATTTGTACCTCAATGCTGACGTATTTTTCAAGATGAAAGCACAACTGAGATTAATTTTTTTGAGAGAGAAATTTTGACTACACTTGACTGAAATTCTGCATTATGATTTTGCTTTGATATAAATGGGTATTGTGAGAGTTCTTTTAAGAAATAAACAGCATTTCTCTCAAGAAATGAGAAGAGTGTCTTGGCTAGTCTAACTATGACAATTATATGAGTGCATAGTATCTTGAAGATAAAACTCCATTTCTGAGTCAGAGCTTTACTAAAATTACATTATGAGTACTTGAAAATAGTGTTGCATCTCAGATGCCAGATCAGTACAAATGATCAGTGGATACTGTCTCTGCCATCACTTGATCAAAAGAAACAGAAACAGTCACTCCAGAAGTACTTTTATGTTCAGAGGCATTGACTATTTCAGTTCAACAACATATTCTAGAGACAGGGGGTTTTTTTGCATAAGCATCCAACCACTTGCCTCTGTTGGTTTATACAAAGGCCTGTAGTGGTCCTTCCAGTGTAATATAGACAAGCTTAGTAGCTGCCATGAGCAGCAGTGGCCAGCCTGTAGTTTCCAAACCACTTGGTGGTCATACACTAGTCACGTAGCTCACAATGACCATATGTGGATTATTGAAAGAAAGGCTGTTCTCTCCTAGGAGTAATCTGTGCAATCCAGAACACAGGAACTATGGCAGACAGTGAGGCTGGAAGTGTTTGTGAAGCTAATATTGTTGGTTCACTACAGTCACCAACAGGTCTGAGCAGTGTGATTTTTCAGTAGCATTAGTAGTTTCCCAAGAAATCTCTGTCAGAACTCACCTGTGAGCAGCTCTCACGGTCCTCCCTCTTCCATTCCCTTTTCCAACACACGTGGCATATTGTACAACAAGTTTCTAGCTCTTTGCAGTGTGGCTTTGGAAGACAATTTATGATCAGAATGTTTGGTCTCTCCTATATAGTGTTTGAGAGATCGTAATTTTGCTGGAGGTGGTACTTTTTGTTTGAAGATCTGTTGAACGTTAGGGCTGTGCTGCGTCAGCCTTACTCCCTGAGGGGAGTTCTTGGTGCAAGTTATCTTTAGGAAGCTAATAGTATATATTTTTCACTTTTTCGTTTAATATCTGAAGCTTACTTAACACTGAAGTACGGTTGATAATTGCATAGTTCTGGATATAATATAAATGTGGCTATAGAAATAAGTCAGATTGATGCACTTGGAAGTGCTGTTTGAAGACATGTGATATTATTACAGAACAGTTTTATGAATTTCTGAAATCTCTGTGGGTTACCCCTGTCATTCTGAGCAGAATAGTTTCAAAGGAAAAATATTCAGATGCTAACCAATCTCTAATGGTTTTACTTTTTCTTTCAAGGAGACAAAATTACATTAAGTCTTATGAAATATTAAAATGCTGATGTTGAAATGAAAAAATTAAGTGTACTTGCTGAATATCCAAAAGCTACATTTTGTCATCCTTTGTGTCCTATGATGTTTTTATCACAGATTATTTAGATGGATGTTTCATAAAATATGGATAGAAAATACTACATTGTATACAGCCTGAACAAAAAAGTTATAAGAACCTTCATATTGCCACTTTGTGAATTTCTTTGCTATTTAGATTTGCCCTATTGTGAATTAAAAGTTGTCTTTCCTTACATTATAAAGGTTCAAGTTTTGTGAGGGAGGGAGTTCCTCAGTGTAGGAGTATGCATATGTGCTTGAAACATCCCCAAACATATTTTGCTGATCCCAACAAATTCTGTGTTGTATCTGCTTAATTGGAAGAAGGTCTCATTATCAATACTTTCCACCCAATTAGACAGATCCCTATGGAGGAGACAATGTCATGTTGTTGCTAAATGTAATCACTAATAGAAAAGACCAGTCAGTGAGAGAAATAACTTCTTTGTGAAGTTAGCTAAATTAAATCTTTTCAGAATATATGTTTGAAGTGTTGTGGAACAGCTCATGCTGTTTATGCTTATTTCAATAATCCCTTAAGAACATATTTTTAAATTTCAGAAGTTTATCGTATGAGTCAGTGAGTCAGTGGTTGCTTCAGGACCTCAGCTCCTACAGAGTTTTGCTATTTGGCAGCACCTGGAACAAATTACCTGAAAAAAACAACTCTAGGCTTGACTTCAAGCCCTACAAATGAGGTTGGTAGTTTTTGTATTTGCCAAAGGTGGCAACCTCACATGCATACCCCTGATGTCAAACTAAAATGAATTTGTACAAAAATGTCTTTATGAAACTTGATTCAAACCCAAAAGCTTGGTCCAGACATGGTATGAAACTCTTTGCTTTTATAATAAAGAAGGTTTTTAATACTATTTAAGTAATGTTTCCCAGGGCAAAACAATATTACATGTGTGCTATAAGAATTTTTCTAAAGCAATATTAATACAAGATATTTTGAAAATATTTTTTTTAATCAGAGATTTGCAGGCAATTGAACACCACCATTACCAGTTCAAAAAATGTGTTTGATGGCATCTTGGTCAGTTTTGAGGAGTCACTGAGACTGATTTACTCATAGAGAATCTGGAGCCATTTCTCCTAGAGCTAGTGCATTCTTTATAATTACATACATCCTAGAAAATGGGTGTCTTTGAGAATTACATGACTATAGCTGGCAACTGCATATTTTCTTTTTTTTTTTTTTTCCTAATGCTTTTATATTAATATTTTAAATATATATATATACATATACAAATATCACAGGGAGACCATGAGTAACTGATAGCGGCTTCTGAGCACCAAATGAAGAAAAGGCAATTTAATTTAAAAAGTCAACATCACAACAACTATTTCACCAAGTAAGTGGGGATTTTAGTCCAAGTTCTTGGGATGACATGAATTTACATTATTTGACTGTCTCACACATTCAGATATTATGAAGCTAATATATTGGAAAAGTTTCATCAGTGCCATCACAGTATGTCAGGTTACTGCTAATTCTCCACTGTATGATAAGAGTCTACATTAAAAATCTGAGGAAAATTTTCAGCAGGGACATACAGGTTTTCTGAGGAAATATAAAAATGCATCTGTGCATACAACATACATATAGTTAATACAATAAGATTTTATTAAAAAGGAACAAATTTGCAAATTTCAGAAGCACAGTAACAAGATTACTACAATGTGCTTTCTGTACCATTTCAGTCTGGAGTTGTTAAAAAAATTATCTTCTACTGTGACCATACAAATGGTTTGCAATGCAGGTTTGTGATTCAAAAGATTTTCAGCCAAGTGAGAAAACTGTTAGAGAAACAGGATCAAAATATATTCTGTGGCCATGATAAATGCTTGTGGTCTTCAGTGATAAAAGCAACCTATATTAAAAAAAAAAAAATTAATTTATTGTTCATGTTGGGATTTTAGTTTCCTTCTGGTCTGGGTTTTTGGTTTGAGCTTTTTTTAGCTGAAGAAAATGTGCAAAAATTATGTCCTTAAATTTTGTTCATTCTAGATCTGCTAGTTAGAATTTACTTTGTTTAATGCACTTTTTTTCAAGCAAGCCATACATAATGTTTGTTTATGTGACCTCTTGTGTGATGCTGTTGAGACACTAACACAACATACTTACCCAAAAAACAGGAGAGCTTGTAGGAAGCTGAGTTGTGAATTTGTTTCCAAGGATGTTTCTGTCTAGTCCTTGTATGATGTTTTGCCTGATATGTCACACCCAAATGCTGAATAACCAAGACTCTTTGGAGGATGGTTGCTGCGACTATACTTCAGCACTAAGATATCAAAAACAGTTAATTTCTTTTTCTAGGCCAAGTGTTTGCAGATTAGATAGTGATAGCCGAAGTTATAACAGATAAAATGAAAGAAAGACAGGAAGAGAAAAATGCTAGTAAGAATAGACTTTTGGTTAGTTGTAGGGTGGGACTATTAGGTACAGAGAAGTATCTCTCTATTCTCGTCTTAAGTCTTTCCATAGTGGAAAAAAAACAACCCTGCATATTTTAATATTTGTCTCTGATTCTTGTTTTCATGGATTATTAAGGAAGAAAAATTTTTTTTAAAGTAACACTGCAAAAAAAGTGCAAGTGAGGAGACCATGCATTCCCTTTGCTGTTGAACAGGCTGCAGTCAGGATAAAGCAGAGCTTCTTTAAGTGACAGATTTGGCTGGCACGTGAAGTATACTACACCTTCATTTTTATACCAGGAGGCCAGCTGAAGTTCCCCAGATTACTCTATAAATCTCCAAAATACATTTTCAATTGCAAGTTAAGCAAATCCATACAATACTGTTCCATGAATAATTATCAGCTTTCAAGACACAGGGAAGAAAGCTTTCTATAAACCTGGAGCAACATATGTTTTTAAAGAAAACAATTTTACTTTGCTTATGTCTTTCCTACCCAGGACATCCACGTCTATTTTCTTATTTGGGAATGAGATGCCTCAAAAGACAAAGTATAGCAGTCTCAAGGATCTGAATATTCAGGAATATAATTTTTATCTTCAAAATCTGTTTTGTACTCTGATCAGATTCATATATGTATAAATTGATATAAATAGGAGAAAAATATTTATTAGATATCTGGTTTAATTTATTTTTGCCTGGTTTTATTATTTCTAAAATACAAATAACTAAAGTGGCATTGTGATCCACAGCTGTGACATAGCCATTCTCATTGGCTATTCCATGTTTGGCCCATTAGTCCCAGGATACATGGATAAAAAGGAGATGAGCAGGTAACACAACGTGCTCTGCCTTTGTTGCTGTATCCTTGCTTGCTTGCTTGCTCGCTTGCTTGCTCAACAGCCTGGAAACTGCCTGCCTCAAGTTTACTGGGCTCTAAATGCCACCACGTGATAGGCCTGCATAGCCAGCATGACATCCATGCTGAGACTGCACATAGTAAGACATCCTGCCTATGCCTTCAAGCCTCCTGCCAAGATGGGAAGTCTTGGAGATACACAGATAATCCAGAGAAATCAGGACCAGGTTAGAGATTGTCTGCCTCTTTCCCCAGCAGCCTGGGAAGCCTGGGAAGAATCAGAAGTCTCAGTGACCAGCAGGTCATCGACAGAATTCCCTGAAAGCACTTGGGTACTGTCTGAAGCTGTAGCTAGCCCCGTGAGTAAATACTTAAAACCTCTTGTAATTCACCAATTGCCTTTTGCCATAGCAGAAAAGAGCTTCCTAAGTCCATCTAGTGGACAAGCGGTATATTGATCACAAGAACCTTATTTTCCAGTTCAATTGGGTTTAAATGTTTATATATTTTTGCTAGTTATTTCTAGATCTTCTAGATCTAGTTTATCCTTTATGTAATATGTTCCATGACTGTGCAAAGAACCAGTTATTATTCAAAGTAGTGGTTGGGGTGGCAAGAGTTCTGAATATTGAAAATTAATAGACAATATTAATTTTGAAAATATAATATCTCACATCAATTAATTTCCCCTCCATCACAACTACTGAAAGGGTTACTGCATTTATCTTTGGTTTGAAGTTTAAGCAGTTTCACAGAGTTTTGAAGTTTTGGTGGCACTGTATCAGTGGAAAAAAACGTGCCTGAAAGCACAGTTAAAATAGAAAAGTAAATTCTTTAGCTTCACTATCCAAACTGAGTAACGTGCGAGGAGTAAATGCTGCGAACAAAGGAGACAAAATAATTCATGCTGCTTTTCCTTGGTAGTTCTGGACTGAGTAGCTTCTAAAATGCTTTGTTCAAGATATGACAAATTCTAGTGAATTCTAAAATAGGCAAAGGGGTGAATCTACTGCAGAGCAGACATGGGTGGTATATTTTTTTGTTACTAATTCCTTATATCAGGTTGTTCAAAGCCCCAGGTCTAATGGGACTCTGAGCAACCTGATCTAGTGTAGGATGTCCCTACTTATGGCTGGAGGGTCTGGAGAAGATCTTTAACAGTTCCTTTCAACCCAGACCCTTCTGTGATTCTATTCTTAATACTGCCATACTGATTAGGCTAGAAGTATCTGAGCTACTACACAGGTAAAACAAATCTGGATTTCCAGACAGATGTACAAGAGCTCTTTACCACTTTACTTGCTTAAGGTCAAATATTCATAAATGCCAGAAAGGAGCCTGTGACAACTCCAAACTTCAGGTATAAGGTTGACCATGCACTGGCAAATATCTACTTCATGCAACCACTAGGTAAATTATTAAATTGAATAAATCTCTATCATAGGTGGAGACAAGGACAAAATAGGTCGAAATCGGGTTCTTTCATTTTATGGTTTTCTAAGCAATGTTCTCTTTATCTGGTAGATAATAGGACTTTTAAAATTCCATATCCTAACTGACCCCATAACCACTTGTGTACTGTTGGCTCTGTTATGTTCTGTGCAAACCTGCAGTCCTCAGACAAAAAGTGGAAAAATTACAACAGTTAGCATTTCCTTAATTGAGCTGATTTGGTCCCTGTGGCAGTCTTGGAGGTTGTAGAAACCTAGAATACGGTGTGCAGAGAAAGAGTGAAGGATGTAAAAGGTCTGCCTTTCTTTTACTTTTTCCCCCCCTCTTTTTACTTACGTTTTAAATTCTCCTGAATCTGTAAGAGTTTGTTCCTTGCTTCAGTGGTTCAGGATGAAGCCTTTGTGGTTTAACTTGGTGACAGTCTTGTTGCACTGTAAGTGCAGTAGCAAGGAGCACTGGATATTCCTGTGAGAGAGACAGCCTTAATTGGCAAAAAAACCTGTTGGTTGCACTTTCAGTAGCTGGGCAAATTTCTGTCTTCCTAGGAATTAAACCATATGAGTGTGCCTGTCTGAATGTGTAAAATATGACATTTGGCAATTTTACTGGAGTAATAAACTACGTATAAAACATGGATAACACTAATTGTTACTTGAGGGATTTATTAGCCAAAATAGTTACTTTTCTTAAGTATCTTGAATTCCAAATTTACTGACAAATCCTGCTTGCACATAAACCTCAGGGGTTATGAAACCTTATTAATTGGGAAAGTCTAAGACACAGTTAAGCCATGAACATAACGAAGATGTTTCTAGTAAGACGCTCCTGGGATACAGATTTGTGCATTTCAATAAGCTGAAAATTTTCTCTCGCAGTTCCTGTTCTGTGAGCAATTACTACTTAATTCATACCACTGAGCTGCCTTAATCAACAGATACAAGTGTGATGAGATCATGGGACAAATGAGTATATTAGAGATAAGAGAAGACATGTAATTTTTCAAATTACTCTGAATTTGAGAGTGAGACCGTGAAAAAGCTATTCCATATGTCAAGACTCAATGCATGCACCATTTTTCCAGCTGCTTAATGATTTAGCTCCCTGAGTTTTCAAACATTTAAGTGAGCATCTGCCAACATGCAGGTATGATAGTCTGTTATTTTGTAGTATAAACCATGATTCCTAGGTATAGCATTACTGGCAGCCCTGTCAAGGTTTAAATGTAATTTTGTACTCTTCTCCACTTGTAACCAATGAAGTCTGTGTGGTCATAGGGAGACACTGCATGTCTTGGCAGATCTGCTGCTGCCTTTCTTCGCACTGAGATTATTTTAGATTGGCTGCAATGAATGTGTTATTTTCCATTTGTTAACACATGGGGACTTGTAACTCTGGCAACTTAGAAAAATACACTCATTTATATGATGGTTACTCTTGTTTTCTCAGATGTAATCTGAAAACACACTCTCTTATCTTTACCTTCTCTCGCATGCCTGCATGGTACTAAAATCTTCAATTGCAGTACTAATTATTTGATACTTTCTTTGGCAGCAAGGAGAAAACTCACTAGGATTTTCAATTACAGTGAATCCCATATGTGAAAATAAAGATAGTCCACATCCTTCTAGTAACACAAGAGGTGGGGAAAAAAAGGCAGAACTATAGCAAAATGCACTTACCTATCACTTTGATCAGACAATTATTTCACATCTGTTTCTGGCTTGGGTAGGTAAGTTAAATTATTCCAGTTAAAACCAATGGGATAGTAAGAGTAGAATGGTCATAGAATGACAGAATCATGAAGGTTGAAAAAGATCTCTAAAGTTATTAAGTCCAACTGTTTGAGCTGTCCTAGGGAGCTGGTGCAGTGCCAGCTAAAGTATGCAACCACCAGTGGATTTTATACATATGTTTTGAGGTGTCCCGGTGCTCAAGCCTCATGAGAAACAATAATAAATATCTAACAACAATGGATTGTTTATTGTATCTGGGAAAAGAGAGAGGATGCAACTGATTTAAGAAGTTTTTTTTAAAGTTGTAAAAAATGAACGCACATGTAAATCAATATTTCCTCTTTGATTTTACAGTGTAATCATTCTCTTTTATATCCCTAAAGGCCACCTCATAGTCAGCTCATTAATATTTTTTTTCCTAAAAAATTCTTTGAATTATTCCTTTAGTTTATCTTGTTAAGTGTGGATCTGGTGATTACTGTATGTGTCTTCATTACCCTGAGGTATCGCCAGTACAGGGAGAGATACAGCCTTGACCTGATTGGAGAGGCTAATCACAGGATGGTATCAGGGATGCAGGAGTCCATGTGTTGCACTAGACAGGCATCAATTGGGAAAACAAAGATTACAGTCCCACTAGCCTCATGATAGATTTGCTTCTGGAGGTCATTGTGCCTTCTTAAGGAAAGGGTTTCAATTTGTGTTTTCTGGTCTTGCAAAATGGGATGGGTCAGTTAAAAGACATTACAGCAATGCTGTTGAGTATCTGGATGGAGTTTAAAGTTCCATTTTTATGCTGTTAATCACTAAGTGACTTTGGCTATGATTTCACTACAGAAGCCTCCCTTTCTACATAGTAGCATAACAATTATGATCACTGTAGATACTCAAGGTAGTTCCTCTGATAATAAGGGGGAAGAAAGGCTTTAATGCAAGTCCCATGGTAGAGTTTACTTTATTTTCCTTTGGTCCATGAGAGCTTTAATTTGCTGACTCTTATCTCATGCTGAAAGATTCGTCTTTTCGTCAGGCTCCAGGGGTTAGGGAACGATGACAGTTCTGAGGGAGTCGCCTGCAGGCATCGTTTCTCAGAAGTTTCTGTGGCTGCAGTTTTACCTGTTGTTTCAGTGCCTAGCACCAGGAGTTAAAAGAAACCCATCCCTCTTTGAAGGTGAAAAAAGTCTTGTCCCATGCTTCTTTCAGGTTTCATTTTGCTTCTGTCTTCAATGTGGAAAACAGAAACTTCTGTGTATGCCAGAGTCCCCCAACACAGTTCCCCGCTTTACAGGCTTCCTGATTGATGACTTCCACTGTAAAATCATGAGCCTCTACAACCTCCAGGATGACTGCTCTGTCATGATGGCAAGATCACCCTCTGTTGCAGCCTCCATGCATGTAAGTAATATTGCTGCTTTTCAGCAGCTTAGCATTTGTCTTTGGTGCTTTGTTGAGAGTTCAGCAGAAGTAGCTTGAAATCACCATGTCAATGAGAGAGCAATGAGCGCTAGCAATGCAGACCAATTAATCTCTCTTGTTTGCCTTCACTGGCTTTAAATTAATTCCTTATTTATCAAACATACTTTATCCTTTCCCAGTAAGCCTCTGCTGTGCCAGCAGCTAGCATCTCTTTTTGCCTTGCATTGAACTTGCTGGGTTACTCACATTAGACTCCAAGCCCAGATTTCACAGGATCACAGGATGTTAGGGGTTGGAAGGGACCTCTGGAGATCATCAACTCCAACCACCCCTGACAGAGCAGGACCGTATAATCTAGTGCAGGTCACACAGAAACACATCCAGACAGGTCTTGATTGTGAAAAGCTAATTTTACTTATGAAATTGAAACAAAAATACTACCTTTCTTGTTCTTGGAGTGTTCATCAATTTTTGTGTACCAGACTTCTCAGAGGAAGGACTAAATAGCTGCTCTAGAAGAAGCTTAGTGGTCTTTAATGGCCAGAAAACAGCTAACTGTTACTGACTCCCTCAACTTGCAATCTCAGGGGAGGGAAGAGTAAAATGATCTCAGCTCACTCCTGTTCCATCACTCACATTTCTTCTTTCTGAGCATCTGTGACACTTCCTCCTTACAATTTATATTCTTTCCTCCTCATAACCTTTTCCCAGGATTTTGATTTCTTCACTCATATTCAGTATTTGTACTGTATTTCACATTTCCAGAGCACCATGAAACTAATGAATTCACCACAAAGAGTTTGTGTCACTTTTCAGAATTCTTAGTGACAGAATTAGGAGAAAGGTGTAAGAATTCAGTCTGATACATTGATATTTCTCTCTAAGATAAGCACAAGCCTCATGAACTACTGCAACTGGTCTGTTTGGAGGAACTGATGGAAAAACAAAGTATTTTCTCTGGTGCCTATTAGAAATGTTTCAAGAGCCATTTGATGCTGCTGTTCCTCTGTTCCCAGCAGAATTTTCTTCAGCACAGCATGTTTCTTTTCCTTCACCCTCTGTTAATCAAACTCATCCACTTTTTGGGTTGCCCTGTTGTCATGGAATGGTGGTTCTGATTAATTAATGTGAGATAATTTTCTGAAATTAATATTGTTTATTAATTCTGATATCCAACCTTTTCCACCTTGACCACTAGTTTTAATAATAAACAGGCTGTTTCCTAATGGTCATCGAATGCATTTTATAAACTATATCTAGATCTAGTATTAACTATCAATGTGCATAAATGATCAGATTCAGTTGAAATTAATTAACTGAACTGGAAAAGGTTTCCTGCAGTCAGTAGTGCCACTTGGCCACTAGATGGACTCAGGGCCCTTTCTGCTTAAAACAGAAGCTAGATAAATAAAGGAAGCTTTAAGGTATTTACTCACAAATGTTATTTTCTTGACTTGTAAAGCTAGCAATAAATTGAGACAGTACTCAGAACACTTGCAGGGAGTTCTGTCTGTTGCCTTTCTGGCCAGTGTGGCCACTGACTGCGACTGAGATTTCTGATGCCCCAGGCCCCCTAGGCTGCTGGGTGAAGGAGGGGGGCAGACAGTTTCTGACCTGGTCCTGACTTTCAACAATCTGTATGCTTCTTGGGCTCGTTTGTCTTTTGGAGATGCAGGGCTGCTCCAGCAGGTGCAGGCAGACGTCTTGTGATGTGTCTTAGCAGATGTGTGTCACAATGGCTGTTGTATGCTGCTATTGTGTGAATGTAATTAAAGTTGCTCCTGGTAAACTCGAAACGGTTTCAATCTGGATTATAGCTTATATTGCTATACATAATAAGGCATTGGCATTGCCAGTAGGCATCACAGGCACAGATATATCAGTTAAGCATGGAACAATGGCCAAAGCATGTTGTGTTACCTGCATATCTGGTTTTATGTCAATACTTGAGATTGGTTGGACCTTTGGACATAATTAGCTTATCCAGCTAGAGTGTCAGTAAGCAAGTTTTTACCATATTTGGGTGAAACCACAGGTTTGCTATTACCATTTGCGGAGAGAGCATAGGCCTGGCACAGGCTTAGCACAAGGCAAGCATGTGCACCTTGTATAGCATGGATACAAGCAGGAGAAAAACAAGTCGAGTAAGCCAGAATGCTCAGACTCCATGGCTCCAAGTCTTTTATCCTTTTTCCCGTGGTTGCTTCTTCCCAAACAGAAGGAAGGAGAGAAGAAAAACATGTCTGGGCAAGCCAGCACATGTACAGGCCTATTTTGATCCTTCAAGGATCAAAACACCTGTATACACCTGTATACAACACCTGTATATCTGTACCAAACTGCTGTGTCAACCAGAGGTCAGTATTTCACACTGATGATCATATTGTGATTTAGCAGATTGGCTGGTTCTTTTAATTGCAATGGCTTGGATTTAGTTTAAAGCAATTATTTTCTTGTTAGCATTCATTTTCCAAGAGAAGCTAAATTACTCATGCAATTCATACCTTTAGCCAAAGTGTAACCAAGACACTAATGCTACATTTATTCTTAATACATCCAGTATTAGAGACTGCCATGTGATGACATTCCAGTACATTACTCCCTTTACCTTGACAATGATTTTTCCAAAGGCTAACCTGAATGATTCATATTTCTGACTACTTCTGAAGGACTCGTAAGCAGTCCTTCCTATTTGCAACTAGTTCTCACATGTCTATTGCCTTTCATCACATCCCTTTCCACTGTTCTTGTATGTGGACCCAACAGCTACATTTGTCGATCACATTGTTTTTTCAGAGTTCAGGCAGTTGACTGGAACTAATTTTTCAGCCATTGCATTTCAATGAGTATAATATTAGAAAAAGAGAAAGGAGATTGTGGGGTTTTTTTAAAGCACTCTTAACCACCTGTGGAGGGAAAATCACCAATACACATGGAATAAATTTGAGACTGCATGGTCTAATACCTACTTCTTTCCAATGTACATGGCATCAGCAGCTTGGGTAACCCTGGCACAGAAAGTTGCTTATTGTACTTTTTAATGTTATCCTTTAGCCAACTCTGTGCAAGGCAGAGTTTGAAAGCAGGCACTGAACCCAGAAATAGGATCTTTGTAGCTCTGCTCTATGGTTGGATAATTTAAGCAGAACACAACAAATACAGCTGATTGGATTTGTTTGCTTCATATGTCTGCATTTCTGCTTCTATGAGACTGAAAAGCATGACTGTCTGTGCTTTGTAGCTTCTGGTGTGCCCTTGCCTTGCCTGGATTTGACTGATAAAAACTCCCAATACTTTTGCATTTTGGTAGTTACAACAGACACATCTTTGTTTGATTGTGCTCTACAACTTTCAGAAATAAATTTAGCCATCTGTAATTGTAGACCAAATACATGCCATTTCTTGGCATGTTAGCAATAGTAGTGCAACTAATGCACTGGTTCCTGCATCATTCTGAATAAACAAATATGATTAGTTTCAGCCTGCAGCTAGCAAAATCCTTTGGTGGTCTGTTTAATAAGTAGTAATATGTTCTTACTGACTTGTAAAATGGGAAAAGGAGCATGGGAACTCCCATTAACAACATTAATGGGTTGTGTGGATCTCCACTGTAATCTGCTGCAAAATTAACAGAGGCAGTTGGTAATGTCTTTCATTGCCATGGCAAAGCAGGAGGTACATCTTTAATAAACTGACTGTTAAATGATGTAGTCTAAACCTATGTTTGTGTTAATCCATTGAGATCAAGGGAAATCATGCTCCTCACTTATATTGAAAGAATTCATTTAATCTGGAAAAATAGAACAGATTTGGAAATTGTTTGTAGTTAATTATGTTTGTTGATTCAGCTAGGACATTACTACAGGCAAATTCATCCTAATTGGTACTCAATTAGGCAAGAGCACTGAAAGTGTTTTAATTTGCTGAGGGTACTTTTAGCCTTATGTGTATATTTAAAATACCTGTTTTGGAAGGTAAATTGCTTTTCATAGTAAAACTCAGCTATTTATTTACAGAGAAAAAAATAAGGCACACTCTAAGTAATACATACATTAAGACAAAAATGCTATGATTATAAAGATATACAATCTTTAAGTTTTGATTTTCTTTAAACCCTCATAAGACCAAGCTTTATTCATTCCAAATGAAATTATTTCAAGTTCAAAAATTAGGGGAATGTCACAAAGCAATAGTTGTATTGCCAATCTCAGCAAAGATAAATACACATTTACAAGATCTATTTAAGAAAGATGTTTATTTGTATTTAAACCAACAAAAATCCAAACAAACAAACAAAGCCCGACTTAGAATAATCTTATTATTAGAAAACACATTCTTCCCTTTGGTACTTAAATGAGACAGAAATTGGGAAGATTCTGTTTGTGCTTTATGTTTTGAGGCTTTATCATAGGGATCAAGTTTAACATGTCAAATTTTGGTCTGTGTCCACAAATGGGGGGATTTCTGACTTCGACCTGCCTTGAATATAATTTCACCCCAAGGAGGTAGAGGCCTAGTTTTGTGCACAGGCAGCCACAGGAGGCACTGCAATACCAATAACGACAGTAATAGCTCTGAGGGTGAAGGATGATGAGACCTTCATGAGTGAGGATAACTGCTTGGTGGTGTTTCTGTGAGATCACATCCACCACAGGTTGGTTGAGAAAGTATGGGTTGATGAAGGTTCCGGCCCATGTATCTGATCTATAAACCTTCATGCAGTTCCTTAAATGTGCAGACCACTCCCACCAGGGCTTCTTCACAGCACTGTCCATCTCATACATCGAAGGCTCACTCAATTTTAATGGTTGTTCTTTATAAACAGATCGATTAAAATGCATTCAGGATTTTTTTTTTTCCCAAGTGGTTCAGATAACAGGAATACACTGATTCAGAGACACCAAGCACTGTTGCAAGATGAGGAGAAAGATCAGCAGGACAATTGTATTAGTATGCTCATACAGAAAAAGACAAGAGACTAGATTTATATGAACCATTCATGTTCAAGGTCAGAATGACTTCATGTGAACTACCTTTTTTAAACAATTTACATCAAAAGCAAAGAAATCAGTGTATGGAGGTGTTTTCTGGGGACATTTTATAGTGGAACCATATATCACAGTAACAGCACTGACAGGGGAAGACAGAGAGATGGCTTTAGGCCATGACAGAAGCACAATTTTTCTGACATGCAAAGGACCACATGAAAATCTACTGTGTGATACACTGACCAAAAGTAGGAATGTGCTAGGAACTTATTCTCTCTTCTCCCTCTCAGATGTTTGTGGTGTAGCATCTTTTTGTTTCTCTTACTTTGTCTTTCTGCAAATTGTGACTAAAGACCTTTGCTTGTGAGCTGGGCCAAGGCTGTTTTATCTGAGGATGTTGGTGAGAGTCCAGTGCAAATCTGATTTTTCTCTTATCTGTTGAGGGTAAATGATAACAGTTGTGCAAGTCAAGGGTGAAGGAGACAGCAGCTCTCCCGGGCACAACAGCAAGCATGGTACAACGTTCCAGCTTAGGAAAGCATCCTAAATAGCAACTTGTTGCATATGTAGTAACTAGTATCCCAACTGTATCAGCAACCCCAACTGTATCAGCAGCTTTTGGCCATTTTACAGGATTTATGTATTGGGATTTTACATCAATATATTAAATGTAAATGCCCTTAGTCAAAATATAATTAAATATTATGACTACCAAAAAAAAGCAGAAATTAAGTAATAACTATTTCTTAGTATGGAATGCAATTAAATATTCATCAAAACCAGCTACATTCTGTGAAATATACTGTGGAACTTTAAAAATACAGATTGCATGATTTTCCAAGGGTAGAGTATGACCTTTAGACTCTGCATGAGAGTGGAAGCAATTTGATTTCCACCAAAGGGAACAGCAGGCATATCTAATAGCTTTAAACAGTGTTTGGATGCAAGAAGCAATGTCTTGGTTTCTTCTGAATTAAGTTTGTATGTATTGACATTCCGACATTCAAGAATCAATGTCCAACACACTGACAGCCCTGGAGTGCTCCCTGCATGTCAGCCAAAATGGAAGTAGAGTGTCATTCCAGTAGCTGTTCTGAATACTGCTACCTGCTGTCAACACACTGACACCAAGTATAACTTGAAGGTGGAGCTGTGAGTCAAAGATACCCATCCAGGAATTCTGTCAGAGGTGACAGTGCCTAGTATGAAATAAACTTTTTAAAAAATACAATGCAAATTAGTTAAGTACTGCTTCCTCTTGCATTGTCATCTAATTTTAAGAATCCAGTGACTGCACCCACTAGCAATAAGGGAGGCTAAAAGCTGGTGTAGTGTTGTGATGACTGCAGAGTTTCCAGTGTTTGAATGAAACTGGATCTACAGCACACACCTGTATCTTCCTTGTACTGAATATTAAGAGTTGATTCAGTCTACACAAGCTACGTTTCAGTCCATCCAGAAGAAAATATTCTTTTCATCATCACATGGAATGTGAAGTTACAGCACACTTGAACCAAGTGCTTCATTAATTGCTTTGGACCGCTTTTAAGATGAGAAGTTGATGATACTTTTACCTTATGGTGATCTAAATTAATCTGGACCTCAGTGAGTTTCTGTCAGTGTGATCATGCTGAGGTTGTCAGAGATGTCAAAGAGAACATCTTCAATTATGAGATGAATTTGAAGGAATAGGATGTACCCTGAATAATTTTCTTCTGAGGAGGTAGGAAATTTTTCAGCACAAATTCTGCTAGTATTCAGATGCACAATCTTTCTTTTGGTCTTTGTTAAAGGATGCAAGAGATTTAATTTTTTTCAGAGGTGGACTCTGTGGTGCTGTTTTGCTGCCAAAAGCTGAAGGCTGTATTTGCAGAGAATTTGTGAAGGTGCATAAACTTTGGAATAGATTTGGAATTTTAATTTGATAGACTGATCATTGTAATGCTTTTTGTCTTTAACATCTGCAGTAATACTAAGTTTTCCGTTCAGTTCCTAAATGTAAGAGTCTGCTTCAGTGAACTAGTGAAAGCCTGAAATTCCCACTGGTTTCAGTCCTTCACACTTACTCAGCTTCCTAAAATTTGTCCTCTTTCATTTAGGAGTCTGACTCTTGGCTTTCAGCTTTCCAGCATCAGTCTGCATTTTATTAGCACATCAAAAAGCTTTTCATGCGTTCCTCCACTGAGATGTAATAACTTTTCCAAAACTCATAGGCAGATTTTGAAGTAATATTTTAAGTCTGGACATGCTTATAGCTGCTGTGTCCTATTCATGTTTAGAAGCCAAAGAAAATCCACGTTTCCAGATTTTTGCTCACGGTGATATTGGATCTTTTTATAGTGGTGTGGTGATCACTGCACACTACTGATTTTCTCAAAGTAGAAAACTAGTAACTTAGCAGGCACCACTCAGTGTTAGAAAGTAATGTAACTGGCTAATAAGCTTATAAATTGTTCTTTGTGGTTAAAACAATGCATTTTTCCAGTTTGAGACACTCCCTATAACATCACATCTTTTTTCTGAAAGATGTCTGACTCCACAGTGTGCAGCAGTAATTCTCCTGCTGGGGATGGAGGTTAGACACCATTCTCTGCTTTCTTACAGTGAGAATATTAAGTTCATTTGAAAGTTACTTGCGCGTTGCCCTTTCAGCACACCAGACCTCCATCTCCAACAGGTGTGCTCCACTGCCAAAGTCTCTTGTAGTATTCTTACCCAGGTAGAATCATAGAATCAGAATTGTTTCAGTCGGAAAAGACCTTTGAGAACATCAGGTCCAACCATTATTTAACATTATCACCTTTGGTTTTAAACCAAGTCCCTTAGCATCCCTCTACACATCTTTTAAACGTCTCCAGGGATGGTGATATTTCTCCATATCCATCAGATAGCAGCACTCAAAAAATTAATTTCTCCTTGTTTTATGTTCCCTGAGATAGTCTCAATTTAGACTTTCTATTCATTTCACCATTATGAAAATGTTCTGCAAAATGTTATAGTTTCTTTAATGAGTAAAACTGAGTATACAGTCTTCTCTATAAAGTAATGTGTGTGCTGCTGTAAATCAAATGTTGAGAGATCCCTGAATGGCATGAGTAATTAACAGCCTTTATAGAAGCTTTGTAATAACTAGTAACATCAAAGGGTAGTAATAAAGGGGGAAATAAACTAATAATTAAACCAATAAATCTTTTAAACATCAGAGGATTAGAAGTTCCTTTGAAAATAAACATGTGCACTAGCCAATATCTAAATTATGGACTTTGTCCAAGGAACTCATATGATGCTTAACAGAAGATTCAACAAATGTCCAACACATAAAGGGGTTGGTCTTGGTAGTTTATGTGATAATAAACTCAGACATACTGGCAAGCACTCAGTACCAAAAGGCCCACATGTTTTGAACCTTGCAGGTTGGACTGGTACATCGGTCAGCAGCACAGATCAGCAAGGGCAGATCTGCAGAGTAGAACAGTTGCTGCTAAAAACCTGAAATCCTTGCTATGCATTTTCATGGTTTTACTTGTCCTGTGTGATAAATCTCTGTTACTAATGGCAGTATCGTAGATGCACTGCTGGAGGGTATCTTCCAGCTTTGTGTCTTTTTCTGAAAGAATCCAGTTTGTGCACTTGAACACTGCTATGTGAAGCTAACATGAGGGCAAGAGTGACTACAAGAGGGTTAAATTCAAAGTGTCACTCTCCCTCTGAGCTAATGCACTAACACAGACATGTTCTCCAATGAGCAAAAACAATAGGGAAAATGCTCATTAAAAATGCTTACTCTGCATCACACTTTCTCACTGTCACAGCTGCAACCTTGATTACTGGTATTACTTGGATCACGTATGGGGGAAATACAAAGTTTTTTTACTTAGATGCCATCAGGACTGGTCTCAAGGATAAATTATATTCTATGGCCAGATGGCCAAAATACAGGTATCACCCCGCAGGCTGCTGTTTACAACTGGTGAGGGGCACAGTTTGTATCACGCCCCAGGCAGCTGCACGGTTAGTGACCACTGCAGCACACAGGGTCTGGCCACAGCTCGCTGCAGACACTGTGTCTATAGACACAGTGAATGTACAGCCTTTTGCTATGACAGAGCTGAAAGTCTGACAGAAACTGTCATGCAATATTTTATGGCAGGAGTTTAATTCGATATACTTGATTTTTTACAGCAAGACTTGATGGTTTTTGGAAAAGGATGTTATGGTATTGGTACTCCAAAGTTAACACTGTATCTAAAAGTAAAACTATATATGTGTTATACAAAACTTGAATAACTGGATAAATATTGTTAAGTGCTGCTGTGAGAATGAAATGCAGAGATGCAGCACACCCACACACAAATAAAAATACTATCTGGCAGTTCTCATTGCATTTATCAGAGAGCTATAAATGCACATGTAAATAGCGATTTATGGCACTACTTTATCTTGTGTTTAGGTTTCTGAATGTACAGAAATCAGAGCCTCACAAGCTCAGTTCTCTCTTCGATGCCTGAATGCATTCAAATAAGTTTCTCACAGCCTTGAGCAAAAACAAAAATAAAATTAAAATCTTCAGGTAACTTTCTTGGGATAATCCACCAAGATCATGAAGTTTTGGGTCCATGAATGACCACAACAATAATAACGATTAAAAAAAAAAAAAAAAAAGAGCAATGCCAGGTTACATGGGAAGCATGGTTGCAGCCAGAGTGATATATTTAATCAAAACAGATCTAGATAAATTCAGGACAAAATTTTCCCAGTCTATGAGCTTTTTCAAGAGAGAGACCTAGCATGTAGCTTTGATAGCTTTAGCTTATGAGTAATTTTTTAGAGCTGTGCTCAGAGATTCTTTCATTTCCTTATGAGCCAAATGTATTTTTCTATCCTTAATGCAGTAACTTGGGGAGAGCTTGTGGGCTTTGAGAAGTAATTTGGTGGTTTTCTCCATCAGTGAACAACTAAACAGCTCCCACAGTATATTCTCTATGAGCCATTTTGCAGGTTGGTGATTGATTTTGCCACTTGCTACTTCTCTGTATGTATCTCTGCACCTTTTATGAAAAGTCCACAACGTTTTGATGTCAGGCATAGCACAGCAACTACTTAAAATGTGTTTTTTTTATCATTGTCTTCCTTCAAAATGTGGCCATGATGAGTTTGGAGATCAAATTTATAATCGTTCAGTTCAAAGTCTAAACTTTCTTTAAATGCATATGTTTACACTGACACTTATCTTACAAAGTTTGTCTTTGATCAGCCAGTGCTATATACAGAGAATGACACAAGTGATCACAATTTTGTTCAGCAACTAGAATTGCACTTTAGGAGAGAAAGATTTTGCTTTGTAGAAATATATGGCATTATACTGTATCATGAATTGCATAAAGTGAGAATAACTGAGGGGAAAAGAATGAATAAAATTGTTCATGATTGCTTGAAGAATGTAGCAAATCAACTTGCATCACCTCTAAAAATAAAAATGCCCTGAAATAAATCTGGAGTTTTTTAGGTATATACATGGATATGTGTGGGTTTCTGGCAGAAGGCTCAGTTGTCTAGCCCTGCTTTTGGTGATCATGTCCATGTGGGGTCAGTGTAATGAATAACATATCTGATGACCAGGCACTTACAGATATACTGGATTATTAGAAACTACCAAGAAAAAGCAAATTGGAGACTCTGTGTCACAGAAACTTATTTCTGTTAAATTAAACTTGTCTAAACTTTTCAGATAGGAACAAGGGTTGATTAATTCCTAATCCTTCCTTTGAATATTTAAACTTCCCAAAAACTATAAAGTATGTGGCACAGCTCGTATCAAAAGAAGGCAGGGGGAAGTGCCAGGAGGCCTGCCTGGCTCAGCAAGGAGATCCTGGACTTCTGTCACACAAAAAGAAACTTTACAAGGAGTGGAAGAAAGGACAACTAGAATGGGGGGTATATAAGGAAGCTGCCCAAGCAGCTAGAGATCTGGTCAGGGAAGCCAAAGCACAGTTTGAATTGAATCTAGCCAGGGAGGTCAAAGGCAACACCAAGAATTTCTACAGGTATATTAATGGTAAAAAGAAGACTAGGGAAAGTGTGGGCCCTCTCAGAAAAGAAACAGGTGAAATGGTCACAAGTGACATAGAAAAGGCTGAGGTTCTCAATGACTTCTTTACCTCAGTCTTCAGTGCAATGGCCTCCAGCCACACTCCTGGAGTAATGAAAGATAATGGCAGGAACTGTAAGGAAGAACTGCCCATCATAAGTGAAGATCAGGTTCGTGATCACCTGAAGAACCTGAAAGTGTTCAAGTCCATGGGACCCAAGGGGATACAGCTACCGGTACTGAGAGAACTGGCAGATGAGGTTGCCAAACCCCTCTTTATTTTATTCCAAAAATCCTGGCAGTCTGGTGAAGTCCCCACTGACTGGAAAAGGGGAAACATAACTCACATTTTCAAAAAGGGTAGGAAGGAAGAGCTGGGGAACTACAGGCCAGTCAGTCTCACCTCTGTGCCCGGTGAGATCATGGAGCAGATCCTCCTGGAGGCACTACTGAGACAGGAGAATAGTGAAGAGGTGATTGGGTCCAATCATCATGGCTTCACCAAGGGCAGATCCTGCCTGACAAACTTGGTGGCCTTCTGTGAACAGGTCACATCATTAATAGATGAGGGGCAAGCAACTGATGTCATTTACCTGGACCTGAGCAAAGCCTTTGACACTGTCCCGCACCACATCCTGGTCTCCAAACTGGTGAAACGTGGGCTTGATGGGTGGACCACCAGATAGATAAAGAACTGGCTTTATGGCCACACCCAAAGAGTGGCTGTCAATGGCTCCATGTACAAGTGGAGACCAGTGACAAGTGGAGTCCCTCAGGGATCAGTCCTGGGACCAGTCTTGTTCAACGTCTTTGTGGATGACATGGACAAAGGCATTGAGTGCAGCCTCAGCAAGTTTGCTGATGACACCAAGNCAGCTCATTATGACTCAAGCAGCCCAGAAAGCCAACCAGAGCCTGGGCTGCATCAGGAGAAGTGTGGCCAGCAGGGCGAGGGAGGTGATTCTCGCCCTCTACTCCACCCTGGTGAGACCCCACATGGAGTACTGCATCCAGTTCTGGAGCCCTTGTTACAAGAGGGATGTGGACATGGTGGAGTGTGTCCAGAGAAGGGCTGCGAGGATGATCAGAAGGCTGGAGCACCTCTGCTATGAGGACAGACTGAAAGAGTTGGGGCTCTTCAGTTTGGAGAAGAGGAGGCTCTGAGGTGACCTTATTGTGGGCTTCCAGTATCTGAAGGGGGCCTACAAAAAAGCTGGGGAGGGACTTTTTAGGCTATCAGGTAGTGACAAGACTAGGGGGAATGGAGCAAAGCTGGAGAGTGGTGAGACCCTGGAATGGGTTACCCAGGGAGGTGGTTGGAGCCACATCCCTGGAGGTGTTTAAGGCCAGTCTGGATGAGGCTGTGGGCAGCCTGATCTAGGGTAGGATGTCCCTGCCCATGGCAGGGGAGTTGGAACTGGATGATCCTTGTGGTCTCTTCCAACCCTAACTGACTCTATGATTCTAAAAAAAGAAACATTCTCTTGTTGAATTTCTCTCTGAAAATTTGTTAGACTGATTTGATCTGTGATAGGAAAGTAGCTTGGGGACATACTGTCCTTTCAATCATTCAGAAGCCACAAGCTGGATGGTATGTGACAGCTCAGAATACAAGGCTCTCTCCTCTGGAAGTGTGGTTCTGAGCCAAGACCAGCTTTGCCTTTTTTTTTTTTTTTTTTTGGTTCAGTGAAGAAATCTTTACAAACTGCATAGAAGAGATTTTTGGCAGTACTGACAGGTCTGAGAAGATGTTGCAGATGACAAGGAGTGAAAATGCTCCATGGAATGTCAGAGGAAGAGGAAAGCATGTGGCCAGTGCCTTCAACAAAATAAACTGAGGCAGGGTGTGGGGTCTTTTGCATATCCTATTGACTGCCTTCAATGTGTTGGTATGGAGAACATTTTCTGGTGTGCCTCTGAGGCTAGGAGAGTGAGAGAGAAGGTGAAGAGATATGTGGTGGGTGCAGAATACGTGTGCAGGCCTTTCCTGGAGCCTGGCCATACTCACCCTCTCCTCAGCACCTCTTTGTGGCTGTAGCCCAACTTCAGTGCATGCTTCTTTGGCCTTTATTCCCTAGCATCTCAGGGAAGTACAGATTTTTTTTTTCTGGGTTACACCTCAAGTCTTCTCTGTAAACATAGTTTCATGTGTGCACAGAATCACAGAACCTTAGAGGTTGGAAAAGACCTCCAGAGATCACCGAGTCCAAGCCCCCTGCCAAGGCTGGATCTCCTAGGGTAGTTCACACAGGAACACATCCAGGCTGGTTTTGAATGTCCCCAGAGAAGGCAGCCTGTTCCAGTGCTCTGTCACCCTCACTGTAAAGAAGTTTCTCCTCATGTTAAGTTGAAACCTTCTATGTTCAAGTTTGTATCCACTGCTCCTTGTCTTATTCTTGACCACTGAAAAGAGACTGGCCCCAGCCACTTGACACACACCCTTCAGATATTTGTATACATTGATGAGACCTCATCTCAGTTTTCTCTTCTCCAAACAGAACAGCCCCAGGTTTCCCAGTGTCTCTTCATAGGGGAGATGCACAAGTCCCCCAGTCATCCTCATGGCTCTCCTCTGGACTCTTTCCAGCAGGTCACTGTCTCTTTGAACTGGGGACATGAAAACTTTGACACGATATTCCAGGTGTGGTCTCACTAGGGCAGAGTAGAGGAAGAGAAGAACCTCCCTAGACTTGCTGGCCCCACTTTTCCTGATTCAGCCCAGGTGGGTCTCTTGGACACAAGGGCACATTGCTGGCCACGCAGAACTTGCTGTCTACCAGGACTCCAAGGTCTTTCTCCATGGAGATGCTTTCCAGCAGGGCAGCCCCCAAACTGTACTGGTGCCTGTTGTTATTCCTCCCCAGATGCAGGACCCTGCACTTGTCCTTATTGAACTTCATGAGGTTTTCCTTCACCCAGCTCTCCAGCCTGTCCAGATCTCATTGGATGGCTGCACAACCTGAGAAGCTGTCAGCCAGCCCCCAGTTTTGTATCACCAGTGAACTTCCTGAGGGTACACTCAATGCCCTCATCCAGATCGTTGATAACGATACCGAACAAAACTGGACCCAGTACCAATCCCCGGGGAACACCACTGGCTACAGGCCAGTGCACACATGTTTTCTTGCACAGAAGAAAATGACCGGGCAAGAATTAAACTTCGTGTTCTGATCTGCAGTTTCCATTGTCTAACAGGTGTTGTATTTGCAGACACAGCCCCATCCCTGTCCCCGTGGAGGGCTGGGCAGAAACCTGAAGTGGGCATGGCAGGAGCAGTCAGGGGAAGGAACTCTTTGCAATTAGCCAGCTGTGGCTTTTGCCACCAAACAGACAGCTCTTGGGTTGAGTCTCAGCTAAAAGCTTTCCATGCCTATTATCACGCCATTCTTAAATATAAGCAATTTTAATAATTAGGCCTTGAGGTTGTAAATGCATAGAAGACCATTACATGTAGAAGAGAGGACTTGGGTTTTTTTCTGCTGTGGTTCTCAGTTTAGTTTTGCTGCACAGTGGTAACAGCATTCTGCAACTTATCTGGTCTGGGAAAGGTGTAGGTTATTTGTACACTTTGTAGGATACACAGGTGAGCAGACATGTATCAGGTATTTCTTCTATTCTCTTCTAATCTTTTTGTTTACAAGATTCAAGAACAAAATTTCCTCTTTCTCCAGCCCAAGAAAAATATCTCCAGGGCATCAACAGGCTGAAACTTGCTCCAGACCACACTGCATGGGGACAAGCACTGAATACAATCAGCGATGCTTAAAATTATTATGAGTGATCAACTGAGGCAGCTTGGTGGGGTCCCCTGCATGTCTGGCATCCAATGAGGTCTATGGCTGATGTGAGCATGCAGTGTTAGCAACAAATGAATAGTGTTCATCCCAGTTAGGTTACCTAGCTCTTTCTGTCCCTGAATTACTAGCAAAAGCCTCAAGTGTAGGGGGCTTTCTACAAAAGCACTCAAGATTGCACATGAACACTAGGTAATGTTCTCTCTCTGACCTTTTTGAAGCTCCCAGCAGAGACGAGAAGAATTGAATTCCTGCCAGGGGAAAGGTTTAAGTTGACATGACAATTCTGAAACTAAGTGGCTGTCTGCCAATTCTTTTGGTGACTTAAACTGCATCTTCTTCCATTAACTTTCCTGTTCCAGGCCCTTCAGAACTGCTGTCAAGAAAAAGTTTAAACTAGCTATGTTGTGGTCCTTTATAAAAGCTGCCATTTATTTGATGTTTGTGCTCTTCTAAAAGGATTAAGTCAATCTTGCTGTGCAACTAGGACTATTCCAAAATACAGACGCCTCTGTGTTTCCCAAGGTGTACCAACCCCAACATCTGCCTCCAAGGGAGGCAACAGGCAGTTACCATACTGATGGGGGGATTCTTGCAGAAAGGCTGAGGTAAAACCAGCTGCCTGCAAAACAGCCCGGCCCCCAGAGCAGAGCCATGACTCATGGTCAGTTGTATTCTTTACCTTGGGTCTAGTGCAGATTTAGTTAGGAAGTGAAGCACCTGTGAATGATGATCAGGTGTTATGAACTGCTGGTAGGTTTTCATGTATCTGCTACAGAATTAGAAGATCTTTCTCCTCGTTGAGCTATGATTTGCATGCCAGATTTCAGGCCCTCTTCATTTCAATACAAGAGAGGTAATTTTAAAAAGCTAGTTTGAAATAATGTGTTTACTTCCCTTTCTTTTGCTTAAAAATGGTAGGAATATATTATCAAGTATCAATTTTTATTTAAATGCTTTTATTTTTTTCTTACTTACATGTTAATTCTGTTTCAAGTTATGAATATGCAAATGTAGTTGATGAAAAATTTCCAAATAACTCTTGCATTTTCTATTGACAAATGAAGAATACCACAAGGAGACAGTGTGCCACAGTAACTTGTGCAATCGCCCCATGTACCAGAGCAGATCTATTACCAGCTACCTTAGTTTCTTCCCCTACTGAATGATACATAACATTTACTCTTATAAAAGTGCTAGAGTGAACAGTTGTAATACTGGGAGATTATATGTGGTTTGTCAACACAAATAACTCTCATACTGAAGCCTGTATTGCAAGTGTTGCCTGGGAAACCCATGTACAGCATAATGGGTTTCTAAAGCCCACTACAGACAGAGTATGGTGCTGTACATAAGGGAAAAAAACCCACATTTCATGCCAGCTCTCAGCCAAGATAGGAAGAAAGTAACTGAAACACCAGGGCACATTGTGATGACCAGAGGCAAAACCATGGTGTAAGCTTTGCTTACCTGGCATGCAGCTTCAGCAGTGGACAGACTGTTAAATCCCTTTCATTACAGGCAATCACTTACAGATTTTTTTTTTTTTTCATGAATGCTTAATGCAACATATAATTAAGACATGGCAAGTGAATGCCAGGTCTAGAATTAAGACTTGAGCTTTGCTGGCTTTCATTTTAATGCTCATATTACCAGACACACTGGGAAAGTTTGAAAGAGCTCTTGGTGCAGACTGCTGAATACTTCAGCCAGCATAGGGAGTACCTGCCCCACTGAAAGCCTGTACTTGAGTGTTTTATCAAGCTAGGGGTAGGGCTGGGGTAATCACTGTCAAAACCTGGCCCTTGCTGCGCCATTACCAGACAAAGCAAGACTTTGTTGTGACAATTTGCTGCACACATCACTAGGGGCATTGTTGCACGTTGAGGTGTCATATGCTTTGAGACGTTCATAGTTTTGCCTCAGAAGAAACAATAAGGAAAATGTGAAAAAAAAAGTCCTTGACTACTGTGTTGGTTTGAGCTAATTGGAGAATTTGAGTGAAAAATTAGACTATTGCCTGAGAGAGAATTAAACATACTGTGTCACTTCACCGAGTTTCACTGAGACAGAGAAAAAAGAATTGTTTTGGGAAATGTTCCCAAAACAGCCAGATAAGCCAGTGTGTTTTTCTGAGTTTTAGCTGGGGTTTTAAAAGGTGGGG
>VWZI01017165.1:580095-623155 GCA_013396835.1 Psilopogon haemacephalus | reverse complement strand
TCATAGCAGAGCTGCTGCAGCCCTCTGAACATCTTTGTGGCCCTCGCTCCAACAGATCCATGTCCTGCCTGTGTTGGGCTCTTCCACTATGACAGCTTAAAAGACAGTGCCTGACTGATTACTCCCTTCTTCTCTTCCCTGCCTTTCTTCCTTCCATTTCTCTCTGGGAACAGCCTCTGTTCTTACCTCATGATTTGTGCAGGTGATGGCTGGTAGGGATCTGAGCTGCCCCATGCAGCCCACTGAGGGTTGGGAGTCCCCAGCTGGGCAGGGAGGTTTTGGACTGCCCTCAGGCCGACTGAGGGTGGAAAGGGCAGAGGATTCTGGAAGGTCAGTTTGAGCCTAGTGGATTTTGCACTTATTCTACCTGATTGCCTTTTGTATATATCCTCTCATAAATAAAATTTCTCTTAAAAGTTCCAATCAGTGTGCAGTTATCCTCGTTCATACTCCTGGAAAGGTGTAAGAGACATTTCTGTCCTCCAGCCCTGGGTATGGTCCTGGTCCCAAAGTGGGACACTTTGTTACAAATTATGCAAAAAAAAATTAATAACCAATATTATTTTTTCTATCCAGGTTAAGATAGTTAATAATTATGAAAATTGCTTATCAACATTAAATCTCACCAGAAAACTTATTTACCACGTTCAAAAGGCAGGGTTTGGTTACTTAGACACACAGGGAACAGGCAGAACTAGAACGATTCCAGAAACAAGTAGCAAATGCAAACATTAAAAAAAAAAGAAAGAGGTTCTTAGTTTCAAGTACACCTCTTGCCCACCATGGGACTAGAGAGGCTCCTTTCTGCTACTAAGGCAGTAAGGCACAACCAAATCTAGTTACAGAATTTCTCAGAGAGAGGCTTTGACATATTTACTCACAGAATAGTAGCAGACAGTACCCAAAAGTCGAAGGGAATTCTGTCGGCGTCTGGAGAGTCGTTGCAGGTAGAGCAGAGCATGTGGCAGGGCAGAGCAGGCACAGCAAAAGTGAAAACAAAGGCAGGAAGCAGGTGGCAGAGCTAATTGATTGATTGCCTGAAGGCAAATGGCTGCTGTGGCCACACAGACTGAACAATCAAAATGGTGCCTGAGTGCAAATGGCTGCCGTGGCCACACAGACTCACAATCAAAATGGTGCCTGAGTGCAAATGGCTGCCATGGCCACACAGACTCCAATCAAAATGGTGCCTGAGTGCCAATGGCTGCCGTGGCCACACAGACTCACAATCAAAATGGTGCCTGAGTGCCAATGGCTGCCGTGGCCACACAGACTCACCAATCAGAACAGTGCCCTGCCAAACATGACCATATATGGTGAAGTCAGGCGGTTGCTTGCCCTTATATGGGCGGAACAATTGTGGGAGCCTCACAGAGGCTTGTCTGCAAGCCTTTTGTCCTCCCCCCAGCAGAGGGAAGGGACCATGGCTGGGCAAGCCAGGACATGGATGTTCCATGGCACACAAGGAGAGGCTGAGAGAACTGAGGTGGTAAAGCCTGAGAGAGTATCGTTGCAATGCTGATGACTGTCTAAAGGACAGAGAAGAAGAGAATGGGTCGGGGCTGTTTTCAGTGGCATCCAGTCACAGGACAATGGGCAGTGGGGGACAAAGTGGATCACAGGAGGTTCGAACAAAACAGAAGGAAAAATTTCCTGTGAGGATGCTGAAGCCCTGGACCAGAGAAGTTGTGGAGCCTTTTGACAACCACCTGGACAGGTTCTTGTCCAACTTAGTTTGTGTGATCCTGCTTTAGCAAGGGTGTTGGACTGAATCATCTCCATGAGTCTCTCTCAACCCATAGCACTCTGTGATTCACTGAACATTTTTCCCTCATCTCAAACAAAAGGAAGAAGGAAAAGACTTAAGGACTGAGCATATTGCTCTAAACCTTCCAGAAAGCTACAACTCTTTCATGATTTGTGTTGTAGGAAATTCTTGAAGAACGGTATCAAAGAAAAACTTTAAATGTTTATGCTCTGGAACCCTGTTTTGCCTCAACATTGGTGAGAAGCGTAAGGAATTACACTGACCACTGATTGTGGAGGTAAAGACTCTACATAGCTATGTTCATTTAGATGTTGGAGTGCTGTTCTAACTAGAAATGAGCAAGAACTGCAGAGATCTTTCTTTCCACATAAAGAGAGCTTACATCTGTAGAAGTCACAAGATGTATTTTAAGGAGTTTTCCCCTGCTAAAGGCCCTTGCAGGTTAATGTTTTGAGCACCTATTTAATCTGCTTTTATTTTTGCTGGCTGACCATGGGAACATTCACAGAACTCACCTGGTGAAGGACACGCATCTTACCCTACTGAATATTGCTAATTTACACATGGACAAGCAGATGTGCTCTACTGCTTCTGGAGGTACTTCCAGTTCCGAGTTTCATAATAAAAACAACCAGATTGTAAAGAGCACAGAACTGATTTTTTTTTTTTTAAATACCATCAACCAGCTCTTTGCAGCAATAAGAATTTCGAAGTTGTCAGGCTAAGTCTCCAAGGATCAAACAATAACTGGTGAGACTCTGGAGCTGGGCTGCAAGATCTCTGTGTCCCCACCATCACCTCCCCTTCACATTCAATGAATATGGAACGAACTGAAAATAGAAAGTTCCAGAGGCAGGCAGTGAGTTCTGACAGTACTGACAATGACCAGACAGGCATCGTTGACATGGAGTGAGCTGTGGTGAATGCTCAGAGGAATGGACCTTGTACGTTCTTGGAACCCTTGCTGCTGCACAAACATCATCTGCCAAGTAACTTTCAAACAACTGGCTGGAAAAAAAAAAAAAGTTGCATTGCAGAACCTTCCTCGGATGTATCTGGACTCGAATTCTCATTTGATTTGATTTAGGTTTAGATTTTAGGACTTTAAATGTCAGTAACACATTCTGGGCTCTTCTCTGCGCTGGAAGGCATTTATGGAATTATAGAATCAGTCAGGGTTGGAAGGGACCACAATTTCTACCACTCCCCTCAAGTGCCACCACTCCCAGTGTGAGCTCAGGGGGCATGACAGCCACCAAGATGCTCAAAAACTCAAAATAACATCAAGTTTCCTCTGAGATTACACTAATTTTGGATGAGACTAGACCAAGTTGGTAATTGTGGCTTATGTATGCCTAGATTTGTCAATTACTAAAGAGGATGGGCAAAAAAAAACCTGATCTAAAAAAATGCTTCACACCCATTTGCTAGTTCAGGGTATCAGCATAATTCAGAATTTTAACCTTATAAGATTTAGGTGTGGTTTTTTGTTTGTTTGGTTGTTTTGTTGTTTTTTTTTTTTTTGGTTCTTTCTACTTGTCTAATAAAACCTTAGGATGACAAAAATAGATTTGAGCTAAAAAGTTTTCACACAAAGTAAACTTCAGCTCCCGAATGTGATCGTAGAACCATTTTGGTTGAAAAAAAAAACAACAAAACTACTTTAAGAGCATTGAGTCCAACTGTTCTCTGACTCTGCCAAGTCTGGTGCTAAACCACATCCCTCAGCACCACATATCTGCCTCTTTTCAGCACCTCCAGGGACGGGGATTCAACCACCTCCCTGGAAAGTCTGTTCCAGTCTTAGAGAATCCTTTCAGTCAATTTTTTTTTTTTTGCAATATCCAGCCTAAACCTCCCCTGACAATTTCAAGCCATTTCCTCATGTTCTTATTACTTGATCAAGAACCTCACTTCACTCCAGCCTCCTTTCAGGGAGTCGTAGAGAGCAATGAGTTCTTCCTTCTGCCAGCTCTTCTCCCGACTAAACAACTCCACTTTCCTCAGCTGTTCCTCACCAGAACTGTTCTTTAGACACTTCACCAGCACTGTTAACTCCTCTCTGGACCCACTCCTGTCCTCTTGTAATGTGAGCCCCAAAATTGAACTCAGTATTTAATGCATGAGTATATTATGAATAATAAAGAGTTCATTCTTTACTTTGACACCTAATCTAGTTTGCTCATCACTTTGTATGCCAATACCTTTTACTTTTTTTTTTAAAATTATTTTTAGTAATCTATAATGAATTCAAAAAAATACTGTTAATAGCATTAAGAAAGAACTATTTTTAGCAAGATTTGGGTGACATAATTGAAAGGTATTTTCCATAGATCACAGGCTCACAGGATATCAGGGGTAGGAAGGGACCCAAAGAGCTCACCAAGTCCAACTCCCCTGCCAGAGCAGGACCAGACAATCTAGCTCAGGTCACACAGGAACACATCCAGACAGAGTCTGGAAAGTCTCCAGAGAAGAAGACTCCACAACCTCTCTGGGGAGCCCATTCCAGTATTCTGTGACCTTTACAGTGAAAAAGTTCCCCCTTGTGTTGAGTTGGAACCTCCTGTGCTGCAAGATAGATAGATAGATAAATAAAATGAAAACTTACTCTTGCGTGTCTAAAACATGATAGAAGAAAAAGCTAACCAAGGTGTTATTAGCACAGAAACAAAATTAATGGCCTACTGCACTACATGGTTTTTTTTTTATTTCTTCAGTTTATAATTTAAAACAGATTTCCAAAGCATGACAGAGTTGTTTTGAGCCTACTGGAATTTTGTTCCACTAGAAGTTGCTAAGGATATATGCTTATGGCTGGAAGCCTCGTGGCTTCCCTCTTTAGAAGCTGAATTTCTTTTAAGAAACAAAGTACAGAGCTATGCATTTAATATCAACTATTCTTTGAAAGGAACAAAAGAAAAGAACAAATCCACTGCAACTGAGTCTTTAGTACTGTGCAATTTGGTTTTCTATTTGTACTTCTTTTTGGTCAGTGTTGGTGCTGAGAGTGTTCTGAGAGCATAATCTAAGGCACACTATATTGAGACTCAAGCAATGTCCATAGCAGTAGCACATACTTTAACAAGTAAAATTGACTGAACTGTCTGCTTCAGTTGTTTGTGCATGTCCAATGCTTGTACAGAAACACAGCTGATTTTCTCTGAATGTCTGTCAACTGGAATTTAACAACATGCACAAGAGAAGTTCTAAGGAAGCTCAAACAACTGAGAAATAACTGAGTACAGCCACGTTCACAAAGCAGGGCAGAGTCAAAATATACATAAAGCAAGGGAAGTAAAGAAAGCAAAGCAAGTCAGGAAGCAATAAACTATCATTATTTTCTAAGTTCCTGCACATTTGTTCATGTAAGATCTAAATCAAATGCAATATTATTTTTTAATTTTTTTTCCCCTTTTGGTTGGTTGGCTTGGGATTTTTTTTGTTTGTTTGGTTGGTTTGTTGGTTTTGTTAGCTTGACTGATTTTTATTGGTTTATTTGGGGGGGATTTGTTGTTGTTGTTGTTTTTTTCATTGTTTTTGGTGGTGGTTGGGTATCATAGAATGGTTTAGGTTGGAAGAGACCTCAAAGATCATCCAGTTCCAACCCCCCTGTGCCATAGGCCAACCTCCCACTAGATCAGGCCACTCAAGACCTCATCCAGCCTGGCCTTGAACACATCCAGGGAGGGAGCAGACACAACCTCCCTGGGCAACCCATTCCAGTGCCTCGTCACCCTCACTGTGAAGAACTTTCTCCTAACATCCCATTTAAATCTCCCCTCTGCCAGTTTAAACCCATTCTCCCTCATCCTGTCATTACAAGACCTTGTGAACAGTCCCTCCCCAGCCCTCCTGTAGATACTTCAGATACTGGAAGGTTACTATAAGGTCTCCTCGAAACCTTCTCTACTCCAGGCTGAAAAGCCTCAACTCCCTCAGCCTGTCCTCATAGCAGAGGTGCTCCAGCACTCTGATCATCCTCATGGCCCTCCTCTGGACCCTCTTCAGGGTATGGGTTTTGCTGTTTTATTTTGGGGTTTTGTTTGTTGTTTTGTTGTGGTGTTTGGCTAATTTTTAATGTCTAAAAAAGCTTATTGGCCAACACCTCTATTCAGCACTGACTGACATTTAATTTCACTTTCAGCCTCACACAGCCTCGGTAGCTGTACACCAATTTTTCCTTTGCACAAACTTTTTCTGCTCCTGCTTTCACAGAATCAGTGGTATGAAGTTAATCTTGAAAGATCCTGTAAATACAACCTGCTTAGGGATAAAGAAACAAAGAAACAAACATACAAAACCCCCAAAGCAGTCCCCTATGATATGATCATTCAATAGCTCAGTAATTATTGATAAGAACACCAAGTGTGATGATGATGGCTCTGATTTACTGCTATGCAAAGGGCCAGGGAGACACAACAGTGAAAAAAAAAAAGAAACAAAAAAGAAACCCAAAAAACCTCTCATCCTGCACAAGAAAAAAGTCATTAGGATAGTGCAGAGTACAGAATCACAGAACTGCTTTGGTTGGAAAAGACCTTTAAGGTCATCAAGCCCAACCATTATCTAACTAGATTAAGGCTGGTGCTTATCCATGCCCCTAAGCATCACATCTCTGGATATAAACATCTCCAAAGATGGGGATTCAACATCCCTGGGGAGCCTGTTCCAGCCTTTGAGAACCCTTTCAGACAAGAAGTTTCCTGTAATATCTAACCTAAACCTCCCCTAGTACAACTTGAGGGCATTTCCTCTTATCCTATCACTTGTGACTAGAGAGGAGTGATCAGCGTCCACCTTGCTTCAATCTCCATCTTTTATAGACATCTATTTCTTGGAAAAGACATAGTGAAAGTCATGCCTTTAAACATGGTTTTCTTTAGTAAGCAAATATTTTACAGAGAAAATGTGTGCAGTTTGAGTATTTCTCCTCAGTGAAACCATCCCATAAAATCCTGCTTGCCATTAGAATAGATTTTATACCGGCTGCTTCACAGCAAGTGGTACTGAGATTCCCTCCCCCTTAACAAATACATAAAGTTAATGAGCAAGCTTTTTAAAGACAATATCATCTGCCATTCAGCTTCCAGAATCCAAAGGACTTCCCTTGCTCTGCTTCACCCCAGTGCTCCTGTGCTGCTGCTTCAGCAGCATTTGCAAATGCAAGGAAGCAATGTGCAAAAATGCCTGAAGGGACTCACCATCATTTTCAAGACCAAAGTAAAGACAGAGCTAGCAACATGCTACTAGATTTTTTTTTTTTGTTATGTTTTTCCACTGAGCTTATATTTGCTGCTACAAATAACCACTTCTGTGAACTAAACTGAAAAAAAAACCAAAACACCCAGACAATGCAGACTGCACATGATGTCATTTCAAGGAAGCACTCTGATGGAAATTGCTTTTAGTTCTGTCAATGTCAGTAGAAAATGCCCAGATGCCAAAATACACATCACAGTTGTGCATGACTGTAATAACCAAAAATCCAATAAGGGCCAAGCTGACTTACAAGAGCTGCATTGCTCCTGTGAAAAGAAAGGAATTCATCCTTTGGGCACGCCGCCGTTCTGTGTCACTGATGCAAAGCTGGAGGTCAGCAGAAGCACGAGGCATTTTACAATGACAAGGCTGAAAACAGAATCTTTCCTCTAGCACTTGAGTTTTATGCAGCATAAAATATGTATGGATGCCTGACAACTTTCTCCTTTCATTATATACAAAAGTGACTCTCTCTTCTCTCTAAAATAACACTGTCAAACTAAGAGGGACTGCCAGGAACCTGTCACAGATAATAATCTATTTGCCCAGGTTCCTGAACAGGAATGAAAAAGAAGGTATTGAGCTTCAGTTCCCAGCATGTAAATTAAAGGGCTGTGCCTGTAATTAGGTGGTGTTTCACCACCCCCCCTCCCCTCAAAAAACAACCCTGACATCATGTCTGATATTGCAAGCATTTAAAATTATTTTTCTGAAAATAACTGGCCAGAGGTATTGTGGGGCACCTACCCTAGGATTGATAAATAAGTTTAGAAGTTCCAAACAGCAAAATCCCTTCCGAACTCAAATGAGCTTCAAGGACATTCGCACTAGAAAGAGTATTCCTGATTTTACTCCAAAGGCCAATGCTGCAAATGGCCACTTTAAAGGTAAAGCAAATTTCCTTGCGTTTGGAGGAGATGAAAAGGTGAAAAGATTGCACCGGCAGTTTTAATTTACGTAGCTGATATCTTCATCCTGCAGTGGTTCCGCACAGTGTTACACAGGCTCACTGCTTAAGAGATGCTCTGCTCTTTTGGAAACTCTATTATGTCATACCACACTGAACAAATAAAGAGGGCAGGCCTCTGATCTCCCAGTCTGTCCCTAAACATGTTTTTTAAGTGAAGAGGAAATATATGTAACCATTGTTCTAAGAGAAAAATGTGTGTCCAACATTTTTTATTTTCTCTTCCCTACTCCTTTCTCTTATTTTTTTTAAGATCCATAACCACAATGGTTTTCCTGGCCCAGGAAGTTTTCCCACCCACCAAAGTCCCTTTCTGAAATTATGAGCAATGAGTAAGAGTGCTGACAGGCCAATTTCCAAACCTAAGAATGCTCCTTTCACTTCTACATCTCTAAGCTACCTCCTAGTCTGCACCCTCTCTGCTGTGCTTTCTCGTTTCTGCAACCACACAGCATCTCTGCTGCCTTTGTAAGCAGTGTGAAGGAATGATCTGTGTCCTGCTGACCAGTGTGCCCAACACAGCTCACATTGGCTGTCTCTATGGGTGGCTCCTACAGCAATCCATTTTTGTACACATCGTACAGTGTGTGGAGGAGTCTCTGGATGAGCGCTCATTCTCTGGGGCTTCATCTCAACACATATGCCCACACTAAGATATGTGCAACACTAACCTGTTTCCTGCCTGCAATGAGATTTTCTTCATGTGATGGTCTGTATTTGTCACAAGTTTGGCTCTCCTCCTGACCCCACATGTCTTTAGGTCTGAGATAGGTTACTAATGTCATGCCTTTAAAAACAAGTGACGAATAATAAGGAGGTTACCTCATAGCCTCTGATATTTGCACTTTTTGAGCAATGATGACCAGAATGTGTCTCTGGGCCAGTCAAAGCATTGAACTGTTGCTGGATCTTGCTGATGACAATACAAAAACTACAGAGCTCACTGAAAGATGATATCCTAGGAGCGATTCAGCCTGTTCTCAGAGGAGATGGTCAGAACAGCAGCACCTTGAGGCGAAACATGGGGTGATACGTGGGGGTGTAGACTTACCTGCTGTCTGCCCTGGCTTTCCTGAACCCATTCTAATGGTTTTACTATTTTTCCAGATGCTGTGAACTTCGTGCACGAGATTGGTGGCAAACCAGCTGAGTAAGCTGATGCTTGTCTGTATGCACAATGGCACATACACACAGGTGCAGTGGCTGTAGCTTACACTACCAAATAAAAACTGAGTGCATTCTTTTTGCACTCTACTCATAGCCATTACAGAATATCACCTGCCAGACTAAGCAGGCAGCAGAAGCATAATTCACTGGAGCTGATCATTCATATGCCAGGTTATCATGAGATGATCTTAGCCAATTATTTTCCCCGGAAACAGAATTCCAACCCACATTTCCTACATCTTCTCACTAGTTGCCACTAGAAATTAAATCTGCTACAAAGTGAACTACAGAGCTAGCGTAGCATGAAGTCCAATCATATTTTTCAACTGACACCAACATCTGCAGAAGCATGTAGAGGAACCATCTCGTCCTGTCATTAACAAAAAAATGGGCTTGTGCAAAATGAGGCAGTTTAAGCCCTTGGTGCTAGATGGTACTCATGCTGGAGCTGAGAGAATTGACTGGCCTTACTGTGAGCTTACTCTCATGTTACCATCAACACTAACCATGTTCAGCACAGGTCTGTGAGTCACAGAATCACTTCAGTTGGGAAAGTCTTCGAAGATCATTGAGTTCAACCACTATGTGGTGCTAAACCATGTCCCTCAGTAGCACATCTCTGCCTCTCTGAAATGCCTCCCCCTAGGGAGCCCGTTCCAATCTTTGAGAACCCTTTCAGTGAAGAAATTTCTTCTAATACAGAAACTTGAGCAACTTGAGGGCATTTCCTCTTATCACTTGTTACTAGGGAGAAGAGACCAACACCCACCTCACTCCCACCTCCTTTCAGGGAGCTGTAGAGAGTGCAAAGGTCTGCCCACAGTCTCGTATTCTCAAGGCTGAATAACCTCAGTTCCTCAGCTGCTCCTCACAAGACCTCCAAGGTGCTCCAGACCCTCAACCACCTTTGCTGCCCTTCTCTGGACCAGCTCCAGCAACCCAACATCCTTCTTGTAGAGAGACCCAAAACTGAACCTAGTACTCAAGATGTGATCTCAGTGGTGCTGACTACAGGGGGGCAATCATTTCCCTGGTCCTGCTGGTCGCACTACTGCTGATCCAGGCCAGGATGCTGTTTGCCTTCTTGGCCATCTGAGCACACAGCTGGCTCACATTCAAGCTCCTGGAAATAGGCTTTCTCAAAAAGCCAGCTTTACAGAAGGGGACACAGAAATGGCAAACTAATAAACTAAGGGAAAGAACATAATATTGCTGATAACCAGTTTTTGAGATATTAGAAAACATTGCCTTCACCTCCCTTTACATTATCTGAATACTGAGTGGTGTCCTGGGGATACTGCTGTCAGGATGTGCATAAACAGGAGAAATAACTACAGCTCCTGTCTCTATTGTATCCTTTTGTTCATTTCTTTATTACTAATCTGAAAGGAAACAGTAATGGGAAAAAAAACCCCAACAAGCATCCACCTCAATCAGCACATGTAATTCCTGAAAGACTTCAAAACACAAACAAACAAAGCTTTTTTGTGTCCTTTCCTGTGTCACTTTCTTACTGCTCCAAGAGGTAATCTTGAGTGTTAACAAAGGATCCTTGTCTGGCTAAGCTGGTCCTTAGAGAGATGTCTCTTCACCATTTCATATGTAATAACAATATGCAGATAGAGGACCCATTTGAGTGATATTGAGCAGCTCTGGAGCATTTAGTCCATTAAAGTCAAAAGCCAAACGTTCACTGACTTGACTAGAACCAGACTGTCAATAACTGATGCGGAAAAAGTAAGCAAAGGCAACGCAGAAAGTAACTACAATTGATTCCACTCTGTCAAAATTATTGAATTAAAAGAGAATTAAAAGGGTAAATTTCCAACTGTTCTGTCTAGTTTTGCTCACATAATTTGGATTTCTTCTAGCAGAAAGTCAAAATTCCCACTGAACTCCTGCACCTTTCCCAGTGCAACTGCTTTAGAAAGCCTTGCGTCATCTCTCGGTGCCGAAATAAAGAACGGCATGCAAAGGTCCCTTCTAACTCTGCTCCACAGCCCAGAGGAAATGAGGTCAAAGCAAGTCAATGCATACATTTAAGATGCCTGTCAAGAAAGATGCCTTTCTTGATTCTCAGACTCCTCTGTGCCTGCGAGGTACCACTGAAACCACCAAAGAGTTGCGTTACTCTCAGAACTATCTGAAAATGTCATCGGCCGTATTTCAGAATGCACAACTTGTAGCTGGTAGGCAACTCTCCAGTGAAAATCAGTGACTGATGAAGCAGAATTCACAAAAACCTGGACTAAACTCATCACGTACCTTAGAAGAAAAACTCTGCAATCAAGAATTTGTTCTTGCTTTGCCTGCTTCGAGACGCAAAACCAGACTGGAAGAACTTGTAGAAGGAAGAAAAGTAACACTAGAAGCACGTCTCTTCCCCAGCTCTGTGGAATTCAAACCCACAAATACCTATGCCTCTTGCTGCATTCGTTTGCCAAAACCAAATAATACAGAAGCAGAGACAAAACTGGCTATCTGGAAAGAAAAATAATTGTCAAATATTTAGAGTCTCCCAGTGCTAAGCCACTGCGCTGTCTTGTAGGCAGAATGTGTGTCTCTCAACTACATCACTCTGACAAGTGCCCCACGGGTATCTGCCTCCACTTAATAACATTCAGTGTGTAACCTGGTACCAGTGATATGGAAAAGACCTGGTGGGAAATGTTATCACCCCACCACGAGTGCACTTCTGCTCTGTGTATACACAGTCCCAATTTAAACCTTCATTTAGCCACCGAGGCAAAAATACTTCTCCATTCTCACAGAAAACAGCCCCGGGAATTGCCACTGAGAGAGTACCACTTTAGATCTGTCAGACAGGGACATTTTATTACCTGAAGGATGTATCTTAACCCGAGATCTAAAATATAAATGAACTGCAGTGCAAATGATGCAAGGTCTAGTAGAAAGACAGAAGGATGGAAAGCTTCCCGGAGAGACTCCGTGGGGAGAAGGCTGATTTATTTAATACAGATAAATATGACAAAAAGATATTCATACACCCAGTTTTAATAAGTTTGTGGTTGACAGGAGGAACTGAAGACAGCCTTGAGCAGCAGCTAGTAGATGATACAAGATATTAACCAGGAGAATTGCTAAGAGGTGAAAAGGTGCTCCAAGTAGATTAAATTTGATGGCAGAAGTTATTAGACACAAAACTTCTTTGTTAGGATATTATGAACCAAAGAAGATGATGTCCTTTCTCACCAACTTCTCATTTGTATTGTGGGATAAAATCCAAGGGATCTTCAAGGAGCCCGTAGTATTTAGGTTGAGCAGAGTATGTTTAGATATGAAAGGTCAGAGCTGTCTATGAAAAGACAACAAGTGGGAAAGTAAACAGAGGATAAATCAAGAGCTCATTTTAGAATATGCCACCATGAAAATGTTACCTTTTCATGAGAGGCAGAGAAATTCTTTTCTACACTGAAACAGGGATTGCTATTAAAAACATTGGAAAACCATTAGATGATTTTCCAGGAGTGTCACTTTAAACACTACTACTCTTTATTTAAGCAAATAAACACTCTTTGTGCTCATTACTATGTTGTCGATTCTTCCCTGTAGTGAAAGCTTCAGAAAGGTTTGGTTTTGCTATGAAGGGATCTGGGTTAAGTTGCTGAGGCAGGTAGATATAACCAGGTAGCCAAAACTCAGAGGAAGAAAAGGAGGCAACTGGGTCGTGGGCTGTGGCTTAACCCTGAACTGAAAAGCATTTGCCTGTGGATTTGGGCAAAGTTTCCTCAGCATTTTTTTTTGCTAAAGCTGAGAGCATGACACTGACCAGTTGATTTCTTCTGGGCTCAAGAACAAAGACATTAGCTTGTGCTTATTTATAAGCTTTATCAACTCCAGCAAGGATTTACTATCCCCACTGCAAGATGACAAATTTCAAATAGGTTCTTCAGGTAAATAGGTAGCATATACTAAAAGTGAATTGCTTCTGAGACCGTAGCAGGATATGAGAATCCTTTGGCCTGTAAAACCACATTGGAAATCTGCTTTTTAAAAGTTCTTAAAGAAAGCAGGGATGCCTCTGTCATCCACCTCCTCAGCTTAGCATTGGTTCCATCAATTCCTTGGGTGAACCCAGCAATTTCCAGGCAGTTGGCTTGCACTTCATGATGCCAAAAGCGGAATTTACTCCAAAACTGTATGGAAAAGTAAAGATAATTCTCTTGGCTACTTTCTGAGATGCTCTCCTATTATTAATCCTAATGCTGGGACACACACAACATTGTGAAGATATTAATCACAGTTTACTCTGCAGAGAAAAAGTCAATAGGATGTTTAACTCCTGATTTATATACGAGATTTAAGTATTTCACCTGTGTAATTCTGCACAGTCAGTAGCTTATTTCTTTTAATTAAATCTTTATATCAGCTCCCAGTGGGCTTGATTTTTCTCTTACTAGCAGCAAGTTTATTAATATAACTCTCATCCATCAAATGGTGGTAGGGGCTAAATAAGATTAACAAAAGGAAAAGCCAAATCAAGGCCATTGACTTTGTATAACAGCTTTGCTGGTCTGCTCAGAGCTAAACAGTGCTCACTGAACGCTGAAGCAGAATGCTGGGCAGGGCAAGGAAGGATTATTTTATTGTTTAGAGACCTGTGTTGAAGGATCAGCTTGCAAGATGATGAAAAAATACCTGCTCAGTAAGCAAAATCAGGCATTAAGTATCACCACAAGGACTAATAATCTTTGTCACTTTGGTACATACTACAGACTGAAAGCTGAACTGCAGAGTATGGTGAAATATTCTGTTACACTAAAAATGATGTGGAGGGCAGGAAAGTTTACGCTTTCCTGACTGCTGTTTTGTTGAACTCTACTCATGCTAGGTTAGAGATCCCCAAGTCAGTGTATGCAGATTTAAGGTGTTTAAGGTAGATGATGACACTGAAAAACAGAGGAATCAGAACTCTGCACCACACCAGAGGAACGATCTCCTTCACACCAGCATATAGCAGAAGGTAGAGGGCATCTAAAAGGGCTACAATGATGCTCAGAGGACTACAACATCTCTTGTATGAAAAAAGGGTGAAAGAATTGGGTCGTTTTAGTCTGGAAAAGAGAAGGCAGGGCGGGGTGGAGGGGGAAATCTCATAAATGTTTATGAATTACTTAAAGGTGGATGTCAGGAGGATGGGACCAGTCTTGTCAGTGGCGTCCATTGTCAGGAGAAGTGGTAAGGGTCAGAAATTTGTATATAGTAAGTTCTATCCAAACATAGGAAGAAGTCCTTTAATTTAAGGGTGACAAAGCACTGAAACAGGCTGCCCAGAATGCCCAATGACACTTAAAACCCACCTGGCCGTGATCATGTGTGACCTTCTCTAGGTGACCCTGCATTGGCAGGGGCCTTTGACTCAATGATCTCCAGAGGTCCCTTCCAAGCCTCACCATTCTGTGATTGCCTCCTGTAATCCCTGTCGGTCAGGGCTTCCACTGCTATTTCTAGAATTAGACTTGGACTATGGCCCAGGATGAACTGCTGATGTACCCTTGCTAAGACAGAAAGATGACATTAAAAGCTCCTAACGAAGTTAAGTTAGTAAATCATGAGAGGTGTACGGGATAAGGACTAAAAGACTTTAGCTTCCTCCAGGGAAAACAGGCTATTACAGGTGGCAAGCATAAGCTATGCCTGCATAATAAGCAGATTAGCATAAGCAAAGCTATGCAACAAAAAAAGGTACCTGCATCTCAGCTCTGAATTTTGTTAGCCCAATTCTTTGTGATAAGCAGGACCTCCTTACAGATATAAATCAACTGTTTAGACCTTGCACATGTAGTTCACAGAAGGCTGCACACTTAACTACAGGAAAATTCTGCTTTACCAGCTGCTAAAAATTACAGAATCCTAGAATGGTTTGGGATGGAAGGGACCTTAAAGATCATCTAGTTCTAGCTCTCCTGCCATGGGTAGGGACACCTTCCACTAGATGAGGTAGCTCTAGGCCCAGTTCAACCTGACCTTGAACACTTCCAAAGAGGGAGCACTCACAACCTCCCTGGGCAACTTGTTCCAGTATCTCACCACCCTTGCTGTGAAGAATTTAATCTTAAATACTCAAACAAAGAGAGCATCTTCTACCTAGAGGACCACACTGGTCAGAATTTTTCCTGTCAAAGGCAGAACACTTTGACTTCTATGCAAGCCCAGCAGGTTTATCTGCTGACATCTGTGCACTCCCTCCACAAGAAAAGAATGAGAAGATTGCTGTGGCATACATATGCCATAAAACAGCAGCATTCCTTCTCCAGCCTGCCCTGGAAGAAGCCTTTTTTGCTTTCTTACATTCACATACACAGTACAATTAAATATTAAAAAAAAAAAATCAGCCAATATTTAAAATAAAACCAAAGCTTTCAAAGGAGAGCTATGCAAATACACAATCACAGAACTGTTTCAGGTGGAAAAGACCTTTAAGATCATCCCATCCAACCATTCCTAACTCTGCCGAGTCTGGAGCTAAACCATGTCCCTCAGTACCACATCTCTGCCTATTCTAAATACCTCCAGGGATGGGGAATTTAACCACTTCCCTGGGTAGCCTGTTTCAGTCCTCAAGAACCCTTTCAGTCAAGAACTTCCTTCCAATATCCAACCTAAATCTGCCCTGGTGCAACTTGAAGCCATTTCCTCTGCCCTTATCACTTGTTACTAGAGAGAAATGACCATAAAAAGACCATCCAATGAAAATCAATCAAAAACTGTATTTTTACTACAGTGCAAATTACAGTAACAAAGGAAACCACTAAGCCTTCAAGAAACTCAAACTGAAGTATGCAATACTGAGTTTTACGGAATTAATTAAGAACATCTGCCTAAGTATTCAGCTGCTCCATTTTGAAACTAAATATTTTCTCAGAGAAGGATCTTGAAAGATGGAAGAAAAACAAATGGGAGCCATTGTGCCACACAGAGGAGGGGTGATATCTTTTCTGGCTGTTGTGCCAAAAGAACATTCATGTCTTCCTTTTTTAATCTAGCAACTGTCTCAATATTCATTTAACTCTTACTGGAAGAAATACAAAGTTCTTAATGCAGTTGCAATGTAGACTTTCTATTTTGTAAAGCAATGGTCCACATTGCTTTTAAACGCCAACACCCAAAGTCACGCCAGTTATGGACATTAAAAAAAAGCCAAACAAACAACAAAACACTTACCTGATGAGATGTCTATCCGGTTCTTCTTCACTTGGGTGACATTGATATGCACACTGACTTTGCCCTCATTTATGTCAATCTCAACATTCCCCAGGTCATCTGCAAAGTTGCTGAAGATGAGAAGTCCATTGGGGTTCCACGTTCGGAAAAGGAAACTGACTGAGAACAGATCCTGGCTTGGACGACCAGGAACTTCAAGGTAACTGGTGGCATTGAAAAAGACAGGCACTGCATGTGGCTCCACACATGAAAAACTTAGATTTCCCTAAGTAAAACACACACACAGAAAAGCAAAAACGTAAGGACAATAATAAGAGTCCACTAAGCTCGTAGCAACTGACAGAAAAGGATTCAGCGTTTCATTCATTCTAGAAGAGTACTGTGAGCAATTCACCTTGCATGCCAAAATGTGCTATTAATTTTAACATGATAATGCTATAATGTTAATTATTATTATAATTATTACATTACAATAGGTCAAATATTATGATTATGTTATATGCAATGTTAATATTATAATTAAACATTTACACTTATAAATACTATATTTATATGTTAATATAATTGTCATAATATGTTAAATATGATTATGTTTTATGTTATAGTAATAGTATAATTAAACATTTATAATTATAAATATGTTATATGCTAATTAATAGTATACATATGTTATTATATGTTAGATACTATAATTATTATAACGCTGAGCTTCCTGTTTTGTCTAGCAGTGGTTGTCTTTGCCTTGAATGGTCTAAGACAAAGCTAAGATGAAGGCATTCATATTCCCTGTTCCAAGGGGAGAGTCCAGAGGAGGGCCACGAAGATGTTCAGAGGGCTGCAGCAGCTCTGCTATCAGGACAGGCTGAGAGAGTTGGGGCTCTGCAGACTGCAGAAGAGAAGGCTTCCAGGAGACCTTCTAGTAGCCTTCCAGTATCTGAAAGGGGCTTACAGGAGAGCTGGGGAGGGACTATTCACAGGGTCTTGTAATGACAGGATGAGGAGGAATGGGTTTAAACTGGCAGAGGAGAGACTGAAACTGGACGTTAGGAAAAAAATTGTTTGCAGTGAGAGTGGTGAGACAGTGGCACAGGTTGCCCAGGGAGGTTGTGGCTGCTCCTTCCCTGGATGTGTTCAAGGCCAGGTTGGATGAGGCCTTGAGTGACCTGATCTAGTGGGAGGTGTCCCTGCCTATGGCAGGGGGTTGGAACTGGATAATCTTTGAGGTCACTTCCAACCTAAACCATTCTATGATTCTGTGAACGAAGACAAGTCAAATCCTTTCTCACATCAGTAAATGCATTAATCATAAACAACCTAACTGCGTAAAAGGTTTCTTGAGGAACTAACATAATAATTCTAATTTCTCTGCTGCTTTGTGTTTTCCCTACTGAGCTATTCAGATTAAACTGAACTGGAATACCTAGTCACTCTAGGTCTGTAATTCAGAAGACAACTCATTTAAATTAAGCCTATTGGATGTAGATTGCTCACTAGGTCTAGATCAAGACGTGAAGCTATTCTGCAGCTTGTCTCTATAATGGTGAGACACTGACACAGGATGCCTAGGGAGACTGTAGATGCTCCCTCCCCCTGGAGGTGTTCCAGGCTATGTTGGATGAGGCCTTGAGTGACCTGTTCTAGTGGGAGGTGTCCCTGCCTATGGCACAGGGGGCTTGGAACTGGCTGAGCTTTGAGGTCACTTCCAACTTAAACTTTTCTAAGATTCTATGATTCTAATACCATCCCTGTTTTTTTTCAAAGAGAAAGAGATCCTTTACTGTTGATTTAGTGTGACTTGCTGAGTGGTTTTCTGGGCAGTGACATCTGGAAGTCAAACATATACTAAGCATTTCTACTGAAACTGTTGGTCTCATTGGGGAATTTGCCCTATTACAATGGATGGGAAATGGTGAAAACCCCTTAATTTGGGTAGCTGGAGCTTTGAATCATGATCTTTAATCTGTGCTGCAAAATTAGCTTTATGTTTACCTCTAATAAATCAGATTTGCCTATCCACATTCAGATATTATCCCTTGTGGAAATACTGCTGGGTATTAAATCCTTTCCCAATTAATAAAGCTGAATGCACAGGTCCCAAAAGGGAGGTAATGAGTTTATTAAGTCTACAATACCTGTTAGATGGGGATGGATTATACAGTACAGGCAATGTATTGTATGCTAATGTTTATCATGTTATTTCAGTATTTTTCTCAAAACAGTTCATTACTTACGCTTGAGCTTACAACAGAGTCCACATAATGCAAGTAATTTAAAGTGAAACACTCATCAAGAGTTTATATATGATTGTACTCAATACAACGTGGCATAGGAGCTGCAGGCACGAGTGGAGGATAGACCTAGAGGATGGAAGGCAGCAAATATGATTCTCCCTAGCATTCTTCAGCTGCAGTCTTTAAAACTGCAGTGACTATTTGGTGGAAATTAAATCCTGTTAGTATTTGTGCTGCACATCCTTCATACACCTCAAGGCAGGAAAGTCTGTTAAAATACTGGAATTCTAAACTCAGCTTTCTCTAGACCACTCCTTTTAAGCTGCATACTGTAGTCTCTTCTAGTGGTACAATGTTCAAAATCCTCTTGTCATGGAAGGTGAAGGAAGGAAGACCTACAAACTTGTTTTGATAGAGGGAATACAGGACAAAAAAAGTACTGGGAAATTGTTTGCAAGCATGTTCCCTGTTTCTGTCTTAGTCCTGAGTCAAGTTGGATGCAAAGTTAGCATCTACTGTGCTACTCAGCTGCTGCAACTCTTGCCTGCTGCTTGGTTCAGGAAAAGCAGACACTTAACATTCTCTGTCTTAATTGTTCTTCTCTCCCCAGCCCTCCCTTCTAGGCATCTTCATCATTTGCCTTATTTACCTTCTATGAAAACCAAACCAAAACAAACCCCAAAGCAATAGCAGGCTTCTCTAATAAGAAGAACAATAACTGTCCAAGACCAGCTGATCCATTCTCCCCAGAGAGCTGCTATTATCTTACATCTTAAAGGACTGGCAAACATTTCCCCCCCTTTATTATTACCCTCTAAATCTAAAATAAATACACCATTAAAGATAATGTTGGACTTTATTTACATTTAAAAATACTTTTCTCTTTGCATCCTTACTCCTCACTAAATGGAGGAGGTGCTTGATGGTGGGTTTGTATGCATAATACCTATGTATATGAGACCTTTTTTTTGTTTGTTTACTTTTGCTTTTGCTCAAAGACAAATCAAGATTAGCAACTTCTAATCATTTTTGGTTCTTTCAGCCTTCCTCACTCATAGAATCATAGAATCCCTCCTAACTTCTCAACTTTTCACTGTATGACTTCAGAAATTCAACTATTTGCATCGGAATTTTTTTTAATTCTGCCTCACACATCTTCAACGTCCTTCTTTAATCCATGGGCCCCACTACTGACACTTCTCACCACCATGCTGGTTAATTTGTTTGTATTCCACTTCATTCCATTTTGTCTCCATTGCCTCTGCATTTCCACTTAGGGCAGGGCATGTCTATTGCTACGGGCTTACACAGGATCTCCTGCAATGAAGTTTTGATCCCTGTTGGACTGGTTCAGCGCCACCATAAAAAGCAAGCAAACAAAAAAAAACCCACAAAAAACCAAAACAAACAAACAAACAAAAAAAAACCCCAGGTTGCACCAGAGGAGGTTTAGGTTAGAAGAATCTTCTTGACTGGAAGGTTTCTCAAAGACTGGAACAGGCTTCCCAGGGAGGTGGTTGAATCCCCATCCTTGGAGGTATTTCAAAGAGGCAGAAATGTGGTGCTGAAAGACTTAGTTTAGCCCCAGATTTGTAGAGTTAAAGAATGGTTGGCTTGGATGATCTTAAAGGTCTTTTCCAACTGAAACAATTCCATGATTCTATAATTAACAACAGTAGCCTCAAACAAGTCTGTTTTTCATGAAAAATCAGACTGAAAGCAGTGAGGAAAAAATCTTTTTGTAAGGGACATAGAAATCCTCATTGGTTTAGAAAAAAAAATACATTTTATTTTTGAAGAGCTGAATTAATTTGAAGGATTCTGCTGCAAACAGAGGTCACTTTTCTTTTTATAGCCATTCTCAGGACTGGTAATCGAGGCAACTATCATATCAAACTGTTATGTCACAGCCTCTTGATGCAGCACTAACTACTCTCATGGATTTTACCTTTATGTTACAGCTAACAGACTTTTAAGAAGAAGAAAACAAAGAAATAAAAAAGCTGAGAGATGGTTTTACAGAGACTCTACAGGCCTGCCAGCTATGCCTCACTTTTGAAAGGACAGAGTTTGCACTCCAGAAATCTCTTACGTACCACTGCTGCACAGAAGAGCTTTAAGAACATGTCCTGCCAACTTGCAGTGGACTCGACCATGCAGGAGGGAAAGATTGCCCCTGTACAAAGATCTCCTCCCAGTTCAGGCATCTATCTTTGATTGATGGCTACAGTATAAGCTCAAAATGCACTGCAGGTAAGAAATCACAGGCAATTGGGGAAAAGAAAAAGTCAAAGATTCAGGAGTTCATGTGACTGGGTGAAAAAAAAAATAAATTCTAGAAGTGGAGCCTTCCTCCACAGTGTATATTTCATGCTCTTTGTCTTTTTCAACCCTGAAAAAAAAGAAAAAATCATGTGTAGAAAAGGCTATAAATCTCAGGCTGCCTTACTGAGTTTGTATAGGCAGATGTCCCATGTCCAACATTATCCCTCATACTGCCATGACCATTGCACCACATCGTTCATACATTTTATATGGCTCTTCAGTATTACTACCCAAGGAGCAACCAAATGGTCATCAATAATTTGGCACTTTGTAGAAACACAGAATCACCTACTTGGAAAAAAACTGAAGATCACTGAGCCTGGTCCTAACCTAACATTTCCTCCTACACAACTGTTAGATCATGTCCCTAAGCTCCTCATCCAAATACCTTTTAAGTGCCTCCAGAGATGGTGATCCCATCACTTCCCTGGGCAGCCTGTTCCAGTGCCCAATGATTTTTTTTTCTTTTTTGAGTAACATCCAATCCAAAACCTCCTCTGGTGTGACTGGAAGGCATTTCCTCTCATCCTATCACTCACCACTCAGGAGATGAGGCTGCCTTCCACCTCACTACAACCTCCCTTCAGGTTAGTTGTAGACAGCAATGAGGTCTCTCCTCAGCCTCTTCTCCAGCTCCATCAGCCACTCCTCACAGAACTTGTGCTCAAGACCCCCCACACCACTGCACGTGCAAACTTTGTTATTTACCACACAAAAAGAAAAACAATAGTGGGACCATGCACATCATTAGCAGGATTCTGTGAAGGCTTTTTATGGCTTAAGGCTTAGCTTAATTTTTGTGTCTAACTTCAAGCAAAAAATAGGACATTACCAGAGACATTTATTAGAGAAAGTGAATAATTGGCTATTGGATGCATAAAGAATAATGAAAATAAATATAAGTGATTCCATCCATTTGCTAATTGGGATAAAAAGCCAGTGTATAAATGATTCTTGCTTCTTTCTGTCCTTGGCTTTCATCTCCTTGCAATGTTTTCTGCTTTGCACTGCTCCCCTTATCACTGTCCTAAACTTCTCAGAATCAAAGAATGGTTTAGCTTCCAGATGTCACTGCCCAGAAAACCACTCAGCAAGTCAATAAATCAATAGTAAAGGGATGGTATTAGAATCATAGAATGGTTTAGGTTGGAAGGGACCTCAAAGCTCAGCCAGTTCCAAGGCCTCTGTGCCATAGGCAGGGACACCTCCCACTAGATCAGGTGCCTCAAGACCTCATCCAACCTGGCCTTGAACACCTCCAGGGCACAACCTCCCTGGGCAACCTGTGCCAGTGTTTCACCATCCTCACTGCAAAGAACTTCTTCCTAACATCCAGTTTCAATCTCTCCTCTGCCAGTTTAAACCTATTCCTCCTCATCCTGTCATTACAAGCCCTTGTCAACAGTCCCTCCCCAGCCCTCCTGTAAGACCCTTTCAGATACTGGAAGGCTACTAGAAGGTCTCCTGCAAGCCTTCTCTCTTCCAGGCTGAAGAGTCCTACTGGTATGAACTGTCTGGGATGTAAGAGAACAGGGAGGAGGTAGTGTGTCCATTGCTGGGAACCCTTCTGGGCTTTGGCCCAGTGTGGGTGTTGAGGAACAATTCAGGATTTTCCCTGTGAGGATCCTTGAGTTATTTCTAAATTGTAAAGAATTGTAAACATATATTTTTGTACATACTTATTGTATTATATGCTCGTAAATTTAGGTTGCTGTAAATATATTGCTTCAATTGCTTCTGAGCTATCTGAGTTGGTCTGGTACCTTTATTTGGGGGTACCTTTATTTGGGGGTCATCTCAACCCACCACAAGGCTCTAAATTTCTACAGAAGAAAGCCTTGAATGACTTATTCAAACCATCTGAAGCTCATGGCAGAAATACACTTATTTCTTACCCACGTTGCCTTTGCATGTCAGCAAGCAATTTTAGCCTGAACAACACAGTAATTAAAGCACATTTTTTCTTAATCACCTTGCCCAGAAAGCCACAAATCTGAATATGAAAGCAGCTATGAATGCTTGAGCAAGAGAAAAAATAGAACAAAATGTTAATAAATCCTGTAAAGTCAATAACCTAAATAATGAGTTTTCAAGTCTAATATCTTGAGACTTTTCAGAGCTACCAGAAAGGTCTGTAGCAGCACTCCCTCCCAATGGCTTCTGCACTCCTGCAACACAACCAGCTCTGCAGGGATGGCAGACACCAGAATTTCAAGCCATGAGAACCCTGCGATTGATTTAATAATAAATCTTGCCTGTGCTGGTTTTGGACTACTATAATCTAGGAGGAAAGGAAAGCAGCATTTATTGGTTCAGCTGATTTTCTTTTTAGAAGTAGTTATCTGATACTGAAGGTTAATTTAGGAAAGATCAAACAGGACTCTAGAAGTAAAAGGCTCAGGCACAGCAATAAGAAAGGTACAAATCTGTACAACAAGATCTTTGGATATTGGTAAAATCTGGTTTGTGTTCTCTACCATTCCAGGATATCACAAGGATATCAGCTACACACACACACACACTTACAAACCCTCTACTGTCCTTTAGAAGGAGAAGCTTAGATGACCATTAAAGGATGCTCTTACCACATTAGAAGGTTCCAATTTCTTCCTCTTGGCAAGGTCAGTGATGTTATTGCCGTTGTAGTTGATGCTCTCCATACAGCCTTTGAAATTCTTCCTACTGTTAGAACTTGGTTTTCCAGAAAAAGGCATGCCTCCAAAGGTTATCTGTTATGAAACAGGAAAGGGTAGAGAGTTACTGAAAGGAAAATACCTCTGAACAGATTTACTGTGGAGAGATTTGCTTTCTGTGACCACTCAAACATAGCGACTAAAGGAGCTGGCAACATTGCTTACAGAGAAAGGAAGCATCAAATTAGCACTACAAAAGCAGATTAAAAAAAAAACCTCTAATGAATTTATGATTGCAAATATTTATGGTAGTAAATCCCAAGTATTATTACAATTGTCCAGAGAGTGAGCAGACACTCATCACTGTTGTTCACACACGGACTGCTGTTCTGATCATTACTGAATCGTAGAATCAGTCAGGCTGGAAAAGACCCTCTAAGATCATGTCCAACCATCAACCCAACACAACCATGACCACTAGACCATGTCCCAGAGTACCACAGCTACTCTTTTTCTTTACACCTCCAGGCATGGTGACTCCACCACTCCTTGTGAAGCCTGTTCTAACAACTGACCACTCTGTCAGCTAAGAAATTCTTCTTAATATCCAAACTCAACTTGCTTGATGCTATTACCTCTTGTCCTGTCGCTAGTTATTTGGAGAAGTGGCCAACATCACCCACATTCTCCACCTGCTTTAAGGGAGCTATAGAGCACTTTATAAGTCTTTCCTCATCTTCTTCAGGCTAAAGAAATAAATCTCAGCCTCTCCTCATGAGACAAGCTCTCCAATTCCCTTGTCATCTTTGCTGCCCTTCTTTGTACCTGCTCAGCACTTCAATGCCTTTCTGACACTATGACACCCAAAACTGGACATAGTACTCAAAATATGGCCTCACCAGTGCCCAGTACAGAGGAAGAATAATTTCCTTACTCCCACTGCCCACATCATTCCTAATACAGTCTAGCATGCTGTTGGCCTTCTTGACCACCTGAATATATACTTCAAACAAAGAACTTGGAACAAATCTTGATCCCAGTATTTTTCCAAAAACTAGACATCAAGTTAGCTGACTACTCTGATAGCAATAACTTAACCTTAAGTGTGTGCCAGAGCTCAGACTACAACACAGTGGCAATTGGCATCCTTTACTGCCTACATATCTATATTATCCTTCTTCCAGAATCACACAGCTAAAAATGCTCTCCCCTGTTAAACAGAAGTGTCTTCCACTGCTGAAAAAAGGATTTTATTGTATACTTCTAGTCAATGAGGAGGTACAGTATGACTTAGCAGGGCGAATGATGTCCAAGGTGAAGATGAAGACAACCACCACAAAGACTCAGCCATTGAGGCCAAACAGAAATTTTCTCTTAATGCTGAATTTCACCAGTCTATAACACTGGATAATCTAGAATCTCTAGTGCTTAAAAACAAAAAAAAAAACCAAAAAAAACCCAAAAAAAAAAAAAAAAAAAAAGAAAACCCAAACATTTTTCAAACTGGAAACATTCATCTCTTATAATGCCTACCCCTGTCACTCCACTGAGACTCTCCAGGTCTCTACAGCATCAAGGTCTTTTCCAAAATGCATGGAAGTGAATAAATGCTTTCAAACACATAAATGTTTTCATAAATATTTTGCAGTCCAACTGTGAAGAGTAAGGGACTCGTGAGATTAGTCCCTTGCAATCTGTGTTAAGTAGGTGGTGATGGTGGCATAAATAGTAATGGCACCTGTCTTCCCTACCCCACAAACACAGATATGTCTACTTGTCTGCTGCTGAGCTTTGGCAGAGGCAGGTTTGTCACTGTGACAAGGAGACGGGGAGGCAGTTAGATACAAACTAATTCCGTTTATTGCATGCATTTGTTCACCTTATATATGCTTAGGCAGCGTGTAACTATTTTATTGGCTATTTACCTATCCGAATAGCTAAAGCTAACACAGTGATTGGCCTAACTAAAAATACAAAGTCACACATCTCTACTTGATACAAAAATACGTCTGCTTAACATCAAGAAACTGTGGGTCTCGTTGTTTTACTTTCTTATCAGAGTTTTTACAGCCTCTAAGATCATCATGCTCCTAGCTCCACCAGACACCACACATTCCTGCATGGTCAACACTTAGAGCCTGTGTGTCAACTCCTGCAATTTAGAGCCTGTGTGTCATTTCCCTTAAACCCCTACTGCTTTTGCTGCATTCTGTTTCCTGGATTACCAAAACTTCTTTATATCCAGGTCTCGATACAGCATATCTGTTTCATTATGAATCTGGGTATCCACAAGGTTTAAGTTCCCTTCACTGTTCATTCCATTTGTTATTCCTGAGAGCAGAAGAATGCAGCTCTAGGGACAGGCTGTCCATTTCAAAAGCATGTAAGAGATCACTTTTGATCCCAAAGAGGAAGCTTTGACTCGACATACAAAAAGAACAAAAGGTCTACAGCTGAAACCCCAAATCCTTATAAATAGCACATCGTATGTATGTAAAAGTCTTGTGTGGGAGACATCTTCATGTTTTATCCATTGACATGACCTTTAAAGAAGGTACAGGACTATACCCAAATGGAACAGTGTGACTGCAATATTTTAAAGGCTGGCAAACATTTTTCTGCATGTTATAGTCAGGTGTTTGGATAAGAAAAAAAAAAAAAAAAGGAAATAAAAGCATTTGAAGAAAAGAAGATAAACTGCAAAACTCATGTACCATGACAGTAAGCTGAGGGACTCTTAACATATTTTTTCTTTTAATCTTGAACATGCAATAAGAATTGATATTTGTTCCTCTTTCATGCTTACTTAACTTTTCTGGAAAAGATTAACCTACAAACTATTTTTTCATAGAAATAGAGTTTATATTTCCCCCCAAGAAGGCCTGTGGCATCTTGGGCTGCATTAAAAGAAGCGTAGCCAGCAGATGAAGAGGTGATTCTAGTCCGCTCTGGTGAGACCTCATCTGGAGTACTGGGTATAGCTCTGGAGTCCTCAACATAAAATGACGTGGACCTCATGGAGAGTATCCAGAGGAGGGCTGAGAAGGTGATTATAGGGCTGGAGCACCTTCAGCATGGAGAAGAGAAGGCTTTGGGGACTTTAGAGCAACCTTCCAGTACCTGAAGGGGGCTTACAAGACAGTTGAGAAGGCACTTTTTAGAAAGACATGCAGCACTAGGAGAAGGGGCAACGGCTTTAAAGAAGAGAAGGACAGGTTTAGATTGAACATTAGCAAGAAATTCTTCTTGCAGTGTAACACTGAAACAGGTTGCCCAGGGAGGCCCCACCCCCAGAGACATTCAAAGTCACACTCGATGTGGCTCTCAGTAATCAGACAGAGTTAGGGATGTCTCTGTTCACTACACAGGCATTGGACTCAATGACCTTTAAAGGTCACTTCCAAGCCAGTGAATTCACAGAACCAACCAGACCTTCAAGATCATTGAGTCCAACCTATCACCTAACACCTTCTAATTAACTAAACCAGTGCCTCATCCAGGCTCCTTTTAAACACCTCCAGGGATGGGGACTCCACCACCTCCCCAGGCAGCCCATCCCAATGCCAATCACTCTTGCTGTGAAGAATTTCTTCCTAATGTCCAGCCTGAGCCTGCCCTGGTGTAGTTTAAGACTATGCCCCCTTGTTCTGTCCCTGGTCGGCTGGGAGAAGAAACCAACTCCCACCAGGTAGTTGTAGAGAGACATTCTGTGATTTTATGATTCTTTCAGGTTCATCTACTGTGATTAATTTATCACAAGTGCAACACCTTGAAGTTTAAGTCTGTGCTGACTAACTCCAAAATCAGCAAGATAATTGAGAGGAAAGGAAGGAAAAGAGGTTAAGGTTCTTGCATTTATGTGAGACACAGGGGTGCGTTTCCACACACACTGAAGTAAACTTCATGAAACACAAGGGGATACCCTGAACATGAAGTGCCAGTGGGTCTCTAACGTCAGAGAAGAGTGGCAGGTGTTTCTCCTGGATTTTACTCTTACTATGGGTAACCTTACTGTATGCAATACGTTTCTTATCTAAACATGGGACATGTTTTTCTATGCGTGTGCATGCATGAGCTGCCCTCTCTTTTCATAGAGCCATAGAATCAGTCAGGGTTGGAAGGGACCACAAGGATCAGCCAGTTCCAACCCCCCTGCCATGCCCAGGGACACCCTACCCTAGAGCAGGCTGCCCACAGCCTCTGCCAGCCTTGCCTTAAACATCTCCAGGGATGTGGCCTCAAACACCTCCCTGGGCAACCCATTCCAGGCTCTCACCACTCTCATGCTCAACAACTTCCTTCTCACGTCCAGTCTGAATCTCTCCACCTCCAGTTTTGCTCCATTCCACCTAGTCCTGTCACTCCCTCATAGCCTAAAAAGTCCCTCCCCAGCTTTTCTGTAGCCCCCTTCAGATCCTGGAAGGCCACAAGAAGGTCACCTGGGAGCCTCCTCTTCTCCAGCCTGCACAGCTCCAACTCTTTCAGTCTGTGCTCACAGCAGAGGTGCTGCAGCCCTCTGAGCATCCTCATGGCCCTTCTCTGGACACGCTCCAGCATGTCCACATCCCTCTTGTCTGAGGGGCTCCAGAACTGGACACAGTACTCCAGGTGGCATCTCACCAGGGCGGAGTAGAGGGGGAGATTTTCACTCACTTGAAAATCTTCTGTAAAATCTCTTTCTGTGAGTTTTCTATAGTTCAATTCAGGCCTGCAGTGCTCATTATCTTTTCATTATTGCTGCTACCAAGGAAGGCATTCCTAAAGATTTGCTGGAAAATCAGCAAGCCCACGATTCAGTTAACTCTGACAACCATCAGTTTTCTTTCCAAACCTTTGTATCTTAGTCCTGATCACAAGACTGTTTGGAAAAATACCAATACTCAAGTTAATTTACACTTTGCAGCATAACAGGATTTGGATTCTCTCTCACAAGGATGGAGTTGCGTTTACGTGGTTCAGCCATCCGCATTCTCATTAGAAACAGCAAAGGAGGGGGGAAGATCATTATGCCAAGTCTGTAACACCCAACTTGCTGAAGTTCAAATAATTATTTAGAGGGACTGAACAAATTCATAACAGCAGAAGCCAGAATGTAATCAACCAAACCCACACTTAATTGCTACCAGCAATTGGGTGCACTGACCTGACCGAAACAAAAGTTTTCTTAGAGCTTTCCTCTTTATTGCTTCTATATAAATAAAAAGAAGGTACTGAAGGCACACTTGTGAAAATACAAGTACCTATCCACCTCAGACAAGACAGAACAAGACCCATATTAGTAAGAAGGTTCTAATCTGCTTGCTTTGCTAAAAATAAATACTAATTGCCATGACAGAAGGAAACTTCCTGATTCAAGTGCAAAATTATCACCTGAAGGGAGGAACAGATTGCTTTTGTGTTGTTTTTTTTTTATCTACTTCCCAATACAGCAGCTGCTTTTTGAGATGTTCAAAATGCTTACCTTGCTGAATAACACAGAGCTCCTGTTTTAAAACAAAAGGCTCAGGTGACTCTTATACCAGATGGGATCTGCCAGCCTAATGAAAATAAACTTAATTTACACTTAAGAGAGAACGCTGTTGGAAAAGAAATTGAATTAAATCTAAGGGAATAATAATGAAAACAAATGTACAAAAAACCTAATAAAACATCTCAGGGGCCTACAAAGAAGGATGGGAAAGGATTTGTTACAAGGGTTTGTCATGATAGGATGAGGGGAATGGGTTGAAGCCAAAAGGGTCCAGATTTAGAGTGGATATTAGGAAGAAATTCTTTAAAACAAGGGCTATAAAGAAAAGAAATTGAATTAAATGTAAGGGAATAATAATGAAAACAAATGTACAAAAACACTAATAAAACATCTCAGGGGCCTACAAAGAAGGATGGGAAAGGATTTGTTACAAGGGTTTGTCATGATAGGATGAGGGGAATGGATTGAAGCCGAAAGGGTCCAGATTTAGAGTGGATATTAGGAAGAAATTCTTTATAGCAAGGGCGGTGAGACACTGGGACAAGTTATCCAAGGAAGCTGTGGATGTCCCCTCCCTGGAGAAGTTCAAGGCCAGGCTGGATAAGGCGTTGGGCAACCTGGTCTAGTGGAAGGTGTCCCTGCCCACAGCAGGTCCCTTTCAACCCAAACCGTTCTATGATCTTACATTAGCTTGCTTCTCTCTTCTTATTTGGTTTATCTTCGTAAAGCAAATTGGAATAAAAACGAAGACATTTCGCTGTCTACCTCATAATCCAGGTCCAGGTAATCGAATTCTCCATTGGTTCTGAAGTGCTGCATATGCCTGTCCAGGGTGAGGTTGATGTTCCTGCCGTGGCGCTCGATGAGGATGGAGTGCCAGTGGTGATCATCCAAGAGGCTGCCTGTCATCACAGAAGTGTGACCATATATAGAGCCCAGCTGGTTGCTGCCTAAGAGGAGAAAAAGAACAGTGAGTATTCCCACTTCATAGCAGGTAGGCAAACGTTTCCCTCCTGCTATGGCAATATTTCACCTGAATCATAGGAGACACTCCATAAGCTAGAAGATAGTCTGCTATGAAGCTAAGATCTGCCATTAATACAAAAAGCTGGACCCAAGACAGCAATTATCTCACCAGCGAGCTGCAGTTACTCAATATATGGAGGTGAATCAGACAAGCAACACCAACTTGTAGCCTGTACAGCTGTTTTCAAGCAGAGGTTTTCTGTTCTCATCCCTACACTACAGGGATGACACCTTTGGGCCAGGACCTGAGCTTCCCTGAATCTCTGCTGATTTATGACCCTGTCACCTCTGGGCCAGGACCTGAGCATCCCTGAATCTCTGCTGATTTATGACCCAGGTTGGCTTGCTCGTGGGCCTGCTGATGGGTGAGGGCAGGTTTTCTGAGGTTTTTTTTTTTGGGGNAGAATCATAGAATCAGTCAGGGTTGGAAGGGACCACAAGGATCAGCCAGTTCCAACCCCCCTGCCATGCCCAGGGACACCCTACCCTAGATCAGGCTGCCCACAGCCTCTGCCAGCCTGGCCAAAAACACCTCCAGGGATCTGGCCCCAAACACCTCCCTGGGCAACCCATTCCAGCCTCTCACCACTCTCATGCTCAACAACTTCCTTCTCACCTCCAGTCTGAATCTCCCCACCTCCAGCTTTGCCCATTCCCCCTAGTCCTGGCACTACCTCATAGCCTAAAAAGTCCCTCCTCAGCTTTTTTGTAGCCCCCTTCAGATACTGGGATGTCACAAGAAGGTCACCTGGGACCTCAGTCTCCAGACTGCACAGCCCTAACTCTTTCAGTCTGTCCTTTGTGGTAAAAGACCTCTCTGTCCCTTTACCCTGGGCAGCTCGGGGCTCAAAACTAGGACAGGTAACCAAAAGCCTTTTCAGTCTGAGTTCTACACTTTGTGGGTTCTGTCAGCGTATCTAAAGCAGTGAGTGTAGTGGGAAAGGCACAATGCTGACTGAACAGCAAAACATGTCTTCTGCTAACATGCCTTACTTGCTCTTTCCTCCTATTCTGCAAGGGTACAGTTTTGCTGCTCTCTGCTGTGTTTTTCAATTTTATTTTTTGTTTGTTTGTTTTTGGCAGTGCAATCATGCCAGTCAGAGACCACATCTGATTGCAGTCTGACTGACACAGCCAACGCAGCAACGGTTGACAGAACAGATGTCAACTGAAGCAGCAAATGACTAATTCAGCAGTAAGCTTCAAAAATTGCTGTGCTGCCCAATAACTCGGTGCAATCTTCCACGTTCCGGATACAGGAGGACCTAAAGCACTTCTGGAGCTGAGGAATTCTGACCACCAAACACACCTGCAACTCAGACATTAAGGTGTGTGCTGGTTGATAACACATTCTGGCAAATTAAGACTTCCATGGCTTAAGGCATTACTCCCCTACAAATGGCTTTTTGCTGATGGCCACTGATCCTTCTACAAGTGTCCACTTTAAGAAACAATAAGAAATAAAATAATCTGTGCACATGCATAAGCCTTATCTTCTCCATGGCAAAGGCAAATTTGGTGCAGAGCAAAACACATATTCGTGTGGCTCCATCTCTTCATCCACCCCCTGTGCCTAGATATTTGCATCAGTTTAAGAGGGATGGTAGCAGAAGTTGGAGAGGGACAGGGATCTGCTGGAGAGGGTCCAGCAGAGGATGATGAGGGGACTGGAGCACTGCCTGATGAGGAGAGGCTGAGGGACCTGGGGCTGCTTAGTCTGCAGAAGAGAAGACTGAGAGGGGATTTAATCAATGTTTATAAATATCTGAGGGCTGGGGGTCAGGAGCAAGGGGACAGGCTCTGCTCACTTGCTCCCTAGCACAGGACAAGGAATAATCGTTGGAAGCTGCAGCACAGGAGGTTCCAGCTCAACACAACTTGGGACTTCTCTACTGTGAGGGTCACAGGGCACTGGAACAAGCTGCCCAGAGAGGTTGTGGAGTCTCCTTCTCTGAAGCCTTTCAGGGCCTTTGTGGATGTGCTCCTGTGTGCCCTGAGCTAGATTGTCTGGTTATGCTGTGGCAGGGCAGTTGGACTCAATGATCTCTTTGGGTCCCTTCCAACCTCTGATGTCCTGTGAGCCTGTGATCCAAGTCACTGGATGTTATCAGGTAAAACAAGCATCCTTTTGCAATGACTGGTGCACAGACAACACTCTCAGACAGTGGAGAAATAACAGCAGACACCATCTATGTCACTTGGCCTATTCCCATTTACCAGCCTAGTGATTTAAGTATATCCACATCAAGCACATCTATGGAAGCTACAGATTATAAAGACAATCTGAAAAGAATATGGAGGAGCTGGAAAGGAATGTGTTAACATTGCATTTAAAATGGTTAAAAATAGATAACTGCTGCAGGAAAATGACCTTTACCCCTGCCCATGTTGATCTTCAAAGAAAGAACAAGAGAAAATACTAATGGAAATAATTATTACTCAATGTAAATAATGAACAGAGTAATTAACTCTTCACATGTCTGTAAGAGAACTAAGGGAAGTTGCATGAAATATTTTTTCCAAATCTCTTGTTTTGGATAGGAAAAAAAACAAACAAAAAAAAAACCCTTAAATGAGACAAATGTCTGTATGAGCTTTGTCATAAATGTGCTTTATTTACCTCTCTAACCACTCATGAGCCTGCAGGCTTTGATTGGGAGGGAAAAGAGAGGCTGAGAACTAGAGTTAACATACAGGATTCCATGAGAAGAATGCCTGATAAAGCAATCTGTCTTTTTGTTACTTCTCAGATTCTAGGAAGGCTGCTGACCCTTAGCTCCATGTGACCTGGAGCTTCCCAGATTGGCACTTTTTTTTTTCCCCTGCAAGGTTTCTAAAGGGTGATCTTTATTCCTCTACCACTCACAACTGTCTCTTCTCTCACACAAAGCCACAACTGAAGGCAAACAGAATTCTAAGAAGGCCTTTTTTGTTTGTGGCAAGGTTCTGATTAAACAAACACCTATTGAAGAGCTGATTCTTCTCCATATCACACAATGTGAAGGAGGAGGATTGGAGTAGAAAAAGAAAAAGTTAAAAGAAAGAACAATTTAATGAAAGTATCTGATGGAATTACGTGGCTTACTATCTTAGTGAGGGGAAAAAAGATTCACAGATTCATGGAAAGTTTTGGGTTGGAAGGGATCATCTAGTTCCAACCCCCTTGCCATGCACAGGGACACTTTCCCCTAAACCACAGTGCTCAAGACCTGATTCAACCTGGCCTTGAACACACCCAGGGAGGGGGCGTCCATGACCTCCCTCACCCACCTGCCCCAGTGCCTCACCACTCTCACTGTAAAGAATTTCTCCCTACTATGCAGACTAATCCTACCTTCTACCAGCTTCAATTAATTCCCTATCACTGCAAGCCCCTGTAAATATTTCTTGTGTGCCTCCTTGAGGTAGAGGCATGCAACGTTTGACCTACATTTTTAGCGAGCGAGATAAACCACACGCAAAAATAAACAACAAAGGACTACCTAAATTTAAATTTAGAACGAGCTTGGCTTTCTTCAGTTCCAAGGTGATATAGTCTCCTTGCTGTCCTTCTCCGTGGAAGATTACACCTTCACTTTCAGAGGTCTTAAATTTCAGAGAGATGACATCTTTCAGTGTTTTCATCTTCTTGTTCCTGAATCTGTACGGTAACACTACGTGGCCATCAAAATTGATAACATCAGCCCCTAAAGAAAAAGGAAACAAGTAACACCGCTGATGAATGATCATTTAAAGGAAAAGAAAGCAAATAACACCGCTGACGGATGATCATTTAAAGGAAAAGCAAGCAAATAACACCGTGGATGAACGATCATTTATTCTCGTGGCGGCTGTAAAAACAGACGTGACATATGTAGATTGCACCTGAAGAGAATAATAAAAAAAAAAAAGGTTTTAGCAGGGTGTGCATTGACAAGACATTCTTCTCTCATTATTCTCATAAATTGAAAGCAAGAAGCAGGCAGAAGATAAATTTAATCCACCGGCTATAAAAGAAGCAGATTCAATAAATAGATAAATACAACAGCTGTACCCAATATCATCTGGTTTGTCTCAAACATATGTGCTGTCATGTACAGTTTCCTAACTATAGTTGAAACCATAAAATGCTTTGGGTTGAAAGGTACCTTGGAGATCATCTAGTTCCAACCTCCCCTGCCTTGGGCAGGGACACTTCCCACTAGACCAGTTTGCTCAGGGCTTCATCCAACATGCCACCTCCAAGGAAGGGCATCCACAAGCTCCCTGTGCAACCTGTTCCAGTGTCTCACCACCCTCACTGTAATTAATTTCTTCCTAACATCCAGTCAAAACCTACACTCTTCCAGCTTAAAATCTCTCATCCTATCATTACAAGAACTTATAAAGACCAGCTTCTCAGTCAGAGTTAATAACTCATTCAATACCTCTTTAAAATCCAGTAGAGGTATCTGTGAGAATACAGCAAAACATGGGCCATGTTCCAACCCCCTGCCACAGGCAGGGACACCTCCCACTAGAACAGCTTGCTCAAAGCCTCATCCAACCTGGCCTTGAACACCTCCAGGGAGGGAGCAGCCACAACTTCCCTGGGCAACCTGTGCTACTGTCTCACCATCCTCACTGCAAAGAACTTCCTCCCTAACATCCAATTCAAATCTCCACTCTGCTTGTTTAACACCATTCCTCCTTGTCAGGTCATTATAAGACTTTATCGATAGTTCCTCCCCAGCCTTCCTGTAGGTCCCTTTCAGACACTGGGCTCCAGGTGGATACTGCGCCCTTGAGTCCAACCTTCAGTTCACAGGATCACAGGATGTCAGGGTTTGGAAGGGACCCAACCAGATCATCGAGTCCAACTCCAACTCTTAGTTGACTGATGGTTAGAGGGTATATCATCTTTTCCCTAAGGCCAGCTAGTACCACTTTGCAACATCTGCAAAAGTATCCTAAACAGTCAGGTCTGCAGTCTACTCAGACTTGACTTCTGTGGATTGCTGGATTCCTAACGTGCTGCCCACGAAAAGGCAGAATGCCTTTTGTGCCTAAAGCCATCGTGGTAGTTCCACATATGTGCTCTTTTCATCATTCACTCGAGCAAATTAGTTTTAAACAGTTGAACAAAGCAGAGCACAAGCAGCACAGCTTTTACAAAAACCTGTCCCTGAATTGCCTTGTTTTGAAAATCATTCAATTAAAAAAAAAAAAAGAAAAAAAAAAAAAGAAACAGCAGTAATCTTTGAATGAGCAACTTCTTTTCTGCATAGCTGTGCTGGCAGCAGGCACATGGGTCCGCACAATAATTCAATCACCTAAAGATTACACAGCAATTACATTCAAGAGTTATCGTATGTAGACTGTGGTAATGACTTGTGTTCCTTCTAGGATGACACTCAGCTATTAAATATCATGATAATTACTATGATGCAGAATGGCACTTAGGCAGCAAAGCATATAATTCCTATAACTGCAGTGTAAATATATAATTTTCCCCATCCTTAGCCACTCAGCTACCAGGATTAGTAGGAAAGAGACCTAAAGTCATCACACAGAGTAGGTTCACCTGCAGTTCAATGAGGTCTGACTGTTCTCAGCTACTGCCCCAATGCAGGAAATTATTTTTTTTTAATTATTAAATGCACCCCAAAAAAATTCAGAAAAAGAGAAGAGAGGAAAATAAAATGCAGAAAAAGATGTCAGGGAAACAAAATGTTTTGGTTTTCATAATTACACTGAAATACAGTACAGCTCTGCGTACTTTCAGTTGGACCTCTCTCCCATTGGATTTCCTAGGATATGGATGGACTGGATGACACTATAGAGTAGAGTGGAGTGGAGTGGAGTGGAGTGGAGTGGAGTGGAGTGGAGTGGAGTGGAGTGGAGTGGAGTGGAGTGGAGTGGAGTGGAGTGGAGTGGAGTGGAGTGGAGTGGAGTGGAGTGGAGTGGAGTGGAGTGGAGTGGAGTGGAGTGGAGTGGAGTGGAGTGGAGTGGAGTGGAGTGGAGTGGAGTGGAGTGGAGTGGAGTGGAGTGGAGTGGAGTGGAGTGGAGTGGAGTGGAGTGGAGTGGAGTGGAGTGGAGTGGAGTGGAGTGGAGTGGAGTGGAGTGGAGTGGAGTGGAGTGGAGTGGAGTGGAGTGGAGTGGAGTGGAGTGGAGTGGAGTGGAGTGGAGTGGAGTGGAGTGGAGTGGAGTGGAGTGGAGTGGAGTGGAGTGGAGTGGAGTGGAGTGGAGTGGAGTGGAGTGGAGTGGAGTGGAGTGGAGTGGAGTGGAGTGGAGTGGAGTGGAGTGGAGTGGAGTGGAGTGGAGTGGAGTGGAGTGGAGTGGAGTGGAGTGGAGTGGAGTGGAGTGGAGTGGAGTGGAGTGGAGTGGAGTGGAGTGGAGTGGAGTGGAGTGGAGTGGAGTGGAGTGGAGTGGAGTGGAGTGGAGTGGAGTGGAGTGGAGTGGAGTAGAATAGAATAGAATAGAATAGAATAGAATAGAATAGAATAGAATAGAATAGAATAGAATAGAATAGAATAGAATAGAATAGAATAGAATAGAATAGAATAGAATAGAATAGAATAGAATAGAATAGAATAGAATAAGCAAGGTTGGAATACCATTTTCAGAAGGTTAGAAACTGCCTTTAGCCCTTATTCCCGGTCATGCACGAGATGCTACTCTAAAAGCATTTTGTTAATTAAGCCACTGTTGCATTCAGTTTCCCTCTAGAGAATAATAACATCAGAAAATCTTTTCAAAAGCAACAAAAAATTGGGTGAAAAACATGGCCCCATCCCCATATCTCAGAGGAAAATATGTTACTAGTCTCAGGTCTTCCTGCCTGTGCTTTTGTCCTGTACTTTTGGCCACAGGCAGCATTTAACAATATTTGATCAGTGAATCAAAGCTGTAGAAAGACATTTTATTTTATTTGAGGGATAGGAAGTTCCATGTAAATGTGAGGAGGAAATTTTTCCCCATGAGGGTGACAGAACACCAGAATAGGCTGCCTGGGGACATTGTGGAGTCTCACTCTCTGGAGATATTCAAGATATTCATGTGTTCCTGTGTGATCTGCTATAGGTGATCCTGCTCTGGCAGAGTGGTTGGACTGGATGAGCTTTTGAGGTCCCTTCCAGCCCCTGACATTCTGTGATTCTGTGATTTCTGGAGAAAAGGAAGCTGCGGGAAGATCTTGCTCTCTACAACTATCTGAAAGGAGTTTGGAAACAAAGTGGGTGTTGGTCTCTTCTCCTTGGCACAAAGCGATAAAATGTGAGAAAATGGCTTCAAGTTGCACCAGGGGAAGTTTAGGTTGACTATTAGAAAACACCTTCTTCCCTGAAAAGGTTCTCAAAGATGGGGGCACTCTCCCCAGGATGGTGGTTGAATCCCCATCCCTGGAGGTGCTGAGGAGCATGGTTTAGCACCAGACTTGGCAGAGATAAATAAGGGCTGGACTCCATAATCCTAGAGGTCTTTCCAACTGAAATGATTCTATTATTCTATTTGATGCTCCAAAACAATTTATTTATTAATTATGAAGAAACAACTTCAAACCAGACTCCTGCTCCAGAACTTCTTTATGTTCTCCCTTTCTGGTGACATAAATCTGACTATCCTTAATGTCACCATGAAAGGCAATGAAAGGCTCAGTACCAATATTTCCTATTTAGCCACTTTGATGAAGGTACTGCTTTGTAGTGACAGGACAAAGGGCAGTGGTTTGAAACTGAAGCAGGGGAGGTTTAGGTTGGGCATTAGGAGGAAGCTCTTTATAAAGAGAATGGTGAAATACTGGAACAGGTTGCCCAAGAGTGTGGTTGAGGCCCTGGCAACATTCAAGATCAGACTCAATATGACTTTGAGCAGCCTGATCTAGTTGAAGATGTCCCTGCTCACTGCAAGGGGGTTTGCCAAGAATGACCTTCAAGGGTCCCTTCCAATCTGGTGCAATCTGTGAATGACTAAAACATTCCCTGCAGTTAGACACTGTTCAGAACAAAGTAGAACAACAAAGTACTTCTCAGGAAAAAACCCACTCACCATATGGCAAACAAAATCAACATTATTGACTGGAAATTTAACACATAGATCACTACTGATTTTTGAAGGATCAGCTCTCCAAAGCCTCTACAGGATATTTCCCTGGGATTAAAACCACAGTTCTGTACTACTGATCCACAGTAAGCTTAAGTGAAAGGAAAAAAAAACCAAAAACCTCTCACTCCATCATCTCTCCTCCATTCTCTCTCTTTCATCTCTTTAAATTTACTGTTTTGATTAAGTGATTTCTAGAGAAAAGAGCTTCACTTGTGGCAGGCTTGTTTTACACCATAATGTGAACCTCGGGTCTGAAGTAATAACACTGTAGTAATAAATAGCATTAACCATGCACTGAGCACCTCTCGTAACATCAGAGATGCACTAAAGCATCTCTGGATGAGCCAAAGTATTCCACATGTAATTTCATTTGTTGTAGCCATTAGTCATGGGTACCAAAACACCATTCTGACAAATATAAGCATATAAACAGTGCATTATTTGCATATTTGAAGAGCACAAATGCCATTTTCTTCTAGCAAAGCAAAGGAAGAGGCTCAAAATCACACCAAAACCAAACTCTCAGTTGGACACGTCACTTTGGGACATGGCTTAATGGCCGTGGTGGGCTTAGGCTGATGTTTGGATTCGATGATCTTAGAGGTCTTTTACAACCAGAAGAATTCTATGGTAAATCACAGACATCAGAACACCCTAATCTGTTTTCATCAGTAATTCCAAATACTGACAAGAGGACAGCATGTCAAATGCAACACTGGAGCCTTTCCAGCTTGAACCTCAGTAGCACAAAGCTAGCTGAGCTCATGCTAGGGACACATCACCATATCTCATTGCACTAAAGAAATGAGGAAGTCACCTCCCAGCACAGCAAGCAAACAACTTCCCTCTTTTCTCTTTTCTTTCAATGAGGCAGAGAGCCAAAGATGCCATGTTTGAACGCTGCCTTCAGGCACCACAGCCCAGCCATAAGGACAAGAGCAACTCAGTGCCTTCAAATTTGCCACAGCCAAACTGACACTGCCCTGACTCCCTATTTCAAATGGCTATGAAATACATCTGCCACAAAGGGAAAAAAAAATACACCCAACCAAACAGAACCTGGCACAGATAGAGGAGGATCTTGCACATACAAAACACATCTACTTCTGCATATTCTAAAAGTGTAAGGTGAAGGAAAATCAATTTCAAGTTTCTGTTGCCTGCTTAGTTCCCACTGCACTGAATCGGAATCCTGTTGTTAACTGTCAATGAATACAGCCCCAAATGAAGTCAATGCTTAAAAAGGAAAAAGAAAAATTGCTATTAAGTTTAGAACTTTTTTTCCTTGCTTTCCTTTACGTGAGATAGAAGATATATATGGCAATGCAGTATCAAAGCAGCAAAGAATGGCTTGCCAAGGCATATTTTAAACTCTGTTCTTGGGTAAAAAAGGCACAAATATTATTCACATATTTTACATACCTGCCAGAAACTCTGAAAATACATCTGTGAGGAAGTATTCCCTAAGGTGATGAGAATGCTTTGCCATGTTCTGAGAGCAATACCTACTGAAAATATTCAACTGCACTTGGCACTTTCCAGGCTTTCTCTGAATTTCAAAGCACAGGCATTTTTTTATCATCATCATCATCATCACTGCATGCCCACAGATTTTAGAATCACAGGATGGCTTCGGTTGGAAAAGGCCTTTCAGATCATCAAGCCCAACTCTTATTTAACTCCATCAAGCCTGGTGGTGAACCATGTCCCATCTCTGCACGTCTGCAACACGTACAGAGATGAGGATTCAACCACCTTCTTGGGGAGCCACTTCCAGTCTTGACAACCCTTTCAGACAACAAATTTCTTCTAATATTCAGCATAAACTTCCCCTGGTGCAACACTTGTTCCTAGGCAGAACAGACCAACATTCACCTTCTCCCACCCTCATTTCAGGAAGTTATAGAGAGCAATGAGATCTCTCCTCAGCCTCCTTCTCTGGAGACTGAAGAGCCCCAGGCCACTCAGCCTCTCCTCAAAAGACCTGTTCTCCAGACCCTCTCCATCTTTTCCCAGCTCTTGTGCAAATGTCTGCAAATGTGTGGCTCTTTGCCTGGGGTAATTAATTTTTCAATAAGAAAGCAACCAGTGAAATTAATAAGCAATAAAATAAAGGAGAGAAAAATATAAAGAAATGTGATCTAATGACCATCGCTAAAAGACCTCTGCCATTTTCTTTGTAGAAGGACAATTAGGCTCTTTCTGTAGTTTGAAGAGCTGCTAAACCACAGTGCTACAACTGTTGCTTAAGACAGTCCTCCTGTGATGAGTGCATACAGCAGCACAGTGCTCTGCGGTGACATCTAACACATGGCTCGTATCATGCAAGACAAAAGAAGGTTCTCAGGGAAAACCTGGAGGTCTGGCAAGACTTTAATTACAGCATACAGAGAAGGAATCATCAAAACATTCAAAGGAAATCAGATTGATGAACTGGGACAAAGCCTCCAAATATGCCACAAAATTCTTGTCCTAAGGGAGCATATAACGAGGATGATTTTTCAAACAGTTTGCCCTATGGTTGATGACTGCTTTCCCTCCATCAGATCTAATGCAATGCAAGATTTCCAAGTAAATTTTCTTTCACAAATTCTTCAGCTTTCAAAAAGACAGTGTCATATAAAAGCCAAAGTGGAACATTTTTAAGTATGCAGTGCGGATGCTGTAAATGGGATCAACCAGCCCATGAACATGTTCATCATCCACTTTGTAATTCAGCTTTGAGCTTACGCATCCTAACCACACTTCATAGAATCGTAGAATCAGTCAGGGTTGGAACAGACCACAAGGATCAGCCAGTTCCAACCCCCCTGCCATGCCCAGAGATACCCTAACCTAGAGCAGGCTGGACAGAGCCTCATCCAGCCTGGCCTTAAACACCTCCAGGGATGTGGCCCCACACACCTTCTTGGGCAACCAATTCCAGGCTCTCACCACTCTCATGCTCAACAACTTCCTCCTCACATCCAGTTTGAATCTCCCCACCTCTAGCTTGGCTCCATTCTCCCTAGTCCTGTCACTATTTTCATAGCCTAAAAAGTCCCTTCCCAGCTTTTCTGTAGCCCCCTTCGGATTCTGGAAGGCCACAAGAAGGTCACCTGGGAGCCTCCTCTTCTCCAAACTGAACAGCCCCAACTCTTTCAGTCTGTGCTCATAGCAGAGTTGCTGCAGCCCTCTGAGCATCCTCGTGGCCCTTCTCTGGACACGCTCCAGCATGTCCACATCCCTCTTGTAACAGGGGCTCCAATTCACATATTAGACCATACTGAACTCCGTGCTCCTGTTGTGGACTACTCAGAGTAACAGAGGACTGAGGTAAGACTGGAATTCTACGTAATCTTCAACTCAGATTTAAAAAATATTCTTTACACAGTCTCCTCTGGTTTGGGAGTCCAGAAAGTCAATTAAAATTTAAAGCTCAGGCACATTGGAACTATGCTATAGAAGTAACAAAATGTTCCATATGATTCCATTTATTTTGGAAAAGAGGAGGCTAAGGGGAGACCTCATCACTGTCTACAGCTACCTGTCTACCTCATTGCTGCTTACAGCTACTAGAAAGGACATTGTGGAGAGGTTGGTGCTGGTCCCTTCTCACAGGTAAACAGTGATGGAACAAGAGGGAATAACCTCAAGCTGCTCAAGATTAAGTATGAGGAAAAAAAAACCATGCACATGAAGAGTGGTCAGATATTGCAGTGGGCTGCTCAGGAAAGTGGTGGAATCACCAACCCTGGATATGTTTCAAAGTCATTTGGATGTGGTGTTTGGGGATATGGTTTAGGGAAAACCATATAGGGTTGGACTTGGTGATCCTGAGGGTCTTTTCCAACCGGAGTGTTCCTGTGATCCTGTGATTTATTTTTCTTCAGCTATGATAATTCCAACTAAAATTGGTAAAAAAAATACATAGAACTGAAATATTCTGAAGCAGCTCAGGTTTTCTTTTATCAAGCTGACTTAGGGATCAGAAGCACTTCTCACAACCGTAAAGAGATTTAGCTCCATTCCTCATCGTGAAATCTGTCACGTGATATTGGATCTCAATGGGAACATTAAAGTGCATAATTAAAGTTTGAAACCAGGTACAACAGAGAACTTAATTTACTAGAAACCAGCTAGCCGCTACTAATGTTTTCACTGCTTATTAAAAACCATAAATCACAAGAGCTCCAGGTCAATATAAAAAAAGGACGATTCTGACTCTCGTATTGTAAATGGCCAGAACAGTTCTCAATCCTTATTAAACTGCAGAGCTCCCTTCTTAATGAAAAAGAAACAAACAAAACAAAACCACACACACGAAACCAACCAACCAACCAAAACCCACAAAACACCACACCCAAAACAAACCAACCCAACAATTAAAGAAAAAAACCCAAGCCAAACCCACTAGAGGAAAAAAACAACCCCGCAGCAAAGACAGAAGTTGTACCACATCATACAACATTTATATTCAATTTACTCAGTGAATAAATGAGCCCCAAAATGGACAAAATCTATTAGAATCATAGAATGGTTTAGGTTGGAAGAGACCTCAAAGATCATCCAGTTCCAACCCCCCTGTGCCATAGATCAGGTCACTCAAGACCTCATCCAGCCTGGCCTTGAACACATCCAGGGAGGGAGCAGACACAACCTCCCTGGCAACCTGTGCCAGTGTCTCACCACCCTCACTGTGAAGAATTTCTTCCTAACATCCCGTTCAAATCTCCCCTCTGCCAGTTTGAACCCATTCCTCCTCGTCCTGTCATTACAAGACCTTGTGAACAGTCCTTCCCCAGCCCTCCTGTAGGCCCCACTCAGATACTGGTAGGTTGCTATAAGGTCTCCTGGAAGCCTTCTCTTCTCCAGGCTGAAAAGCCCCAACTCTCTCAGCCTGTCCTCACAGCAGAGCTGCTGCAGCCCTCTGATCATCTTTGTGGCCCTCCTCTGGACTCTCTCCAGCAGTTCCATGTCCTTCCT
>VWZI01017165.1:539338-579691 GCA_013396835.1 Psilopogon haemacephalus | reverse complement strand
AAGAGGGATGTGGACATGCTGGAGGTTGTCCAGAGAAGGGCCATGAGGATGCTCAGAGGGCTGCAGCACCTCTGCTGTGAGCACAGACTGAAAGAGTTACGGCTGTTCAGTTTGGAGAAGTGGAGGCTCCCAGGTGATCTTCTTGTGGCCTTCCGGGATCTGAAGGGGGATACAAAAAAAATGGGGAGGGACTTTTTAGGCTTTCAGGTAGTTACAGGACTATGGGGAATGGAGCCAAGCTGGAGGTGGGGAGATTCAAACTGGATGTGAGGAGAAAGTTGCTCACCATGAGAGTGGTGAGGCCCTGGAATGCATTGCCCAGGGAGGTGGTTGGGGCCACATCTCTGGAGGTCTTTAAGGCCAGGCTGGATAAGGCTCTGTCCAGCCTAATCTAGAGTAGGGTGTCCCTGGGCATGGCAGGGGGTTGGAACTCGATGATCCTTGTGGTCCCTCCCAACCCTGACTGATTCTATGATTTATCTTTTTGGGCACCCAAATATGTGTCAGTAAAGGCCATTTCTAATGACTGTATTGATTTGTCTTACTTCTTTCAGCTGTCTGATGCCAGCACTAATTCCATCTCAACTCAACTTTAGCAATGCAGTTAATAATTTTTTCCTCTCCTTGACTAACATCCAACATAACTAAGAACATGCTTATATCAAATGCATTCTTTTCTCACTGTCATCTACTTTCCACCTTGCAAGTCATTGAATTTGAGCCTCAAATTCCACCATGCATGGGTTAAGTGGTGAAGTGAATGTGGCTGAATCCAGTGTTTTTCTTTTCCTTTGTATTTTCTCACATAAAAAAACAACCCACTCATATTCAACTTTATCACTCGGGGCTTGATTTGCAGATGACCAAAACTGATTTTAGTTCTGCTTTCATTCAGTCATGAAAGTAGTTATTGACTCTAACATAGAGATGGCCTTCATGGTTAAGGCTGTCCTATTGTAATAGGGCATGCAGCTGTCAATGTTCAGTGAGTGACTGCTGTATTTGAATAACAATTAGCAAAAATGAAAGGATCTAATACTGCATTGGCATCACTTGCAAGTCCATAGGAAAAAAAATCCCAAATGATTCAATACACAGCAATATGAAATGCTCAACTTCCATTATACCAAGTAAAAGAATTCTGAGAGGGGAAAAACCCAAAACTCTTCTGTTTCAGAAAGGCCTCCCATGACAAGTTAACACTGCAAGTAAGAGTACATAATCACAGAATGATTAAGGTTGGAAGGGATCTATAAACCTCTGCTAGTCCAAGCCACCAGCTCAGAACCCATGTGCACATTTTCAGAAGCACTGACTTGAACAGGGCTTCAACCTTTATTCCTGAAACACGAAATGGGACATTTGCTTTCACCAGCAAGTGTTTACCAGGCTACACTCTCCAAGGTCAGTGATAGAGTTTCTTCCTCCCCATTGACAGACATGACTTACCTGTAGCTTCTAACAGGCTTTGCACTTTAAGATTTGCTAGTAGACTTCAAGACCTTCTTATTCCCTGTGTGCCAGAGTGGTTCTGAGAAGTCTTTCCTCAGTGTGAATTTGCTTATGGCATCTCAGCTGTGTGACTGGCTGGCCCTCTCCTATAAATTGTACCATGCAGCCTTTCCTGCACAGTCATTGCCATCAATCCAGGCACCTCAGCTCTGGATTATTCTCCAACATTAAATGCTGGGGAAAAAAAAAAATCCACAAACCACCCTAGAACCATGAAAGTTTCTTCTCAGAAAAACCACAAGGGACTCTCCCACATCCAATTAATGTGGATTAATGCACAGCAGGTGCAATACTCGATCACAAACAGTGAAATATGTTACTGGTATGATTTCAGTTCTTCACCCATTACTCTCTCTTGCTTTTTCTGGCCTAATGGATTAATTGTATTTACCTTGTCAAGCTCTAAAATAAATACATACACTAGAAAATAAAAGCTACTGCTTTCTTTCCTCAGGCAGTTTTGAGGTGATTGTCTCTTAAGCAATATGCTCCTGAGAGAGCCTGAAGGTGTCAGAAACATTTATCACTGAACCCCAGCATGGTGGGGCTTGGAAAGGACTGCTAATGATCATCTAGTCCAACACCCCTGCTAGAGCAGGGGCACTCAGAGTAAATGCCCCAGGATCACATCCCAGCGTGTTTTGAATGCCTCCAGAAATGGATACTCGAGAGTCTCTCTAGGCAGCCCACTGCATATGATCTTAAGACCACCCAGGCAGACAGCATTACTTTAGAAAATGATTTTAAGCAGCAGCAGCCTTCCTTGCATTGCAGATCTCTAAATGATGTAAGGTCTTCCCAGGCCACAGACCTAAGGAGCTAAAACCTAGCATACCTTCTTTATCAAAGCAGCACACCCACAGCTCTAAGCCCCGCTGGTATCAACTCCTCCAGTTTGAAACAAACCCAGAAGTGGGCAAGGGTCAGGTTCAGCTCTCTCAGCCTGGAGAATGAGCAAGCAGGACACTCCACTATGAGGATGCTGCTGCATGTCCTTCCCAAGGCAAGAAGCCAGACAAGGGAGATGGCAGGGAAGCAGCCTGGGACTCTGCGCTGCCTGAAAAGGAGACAGGACAAACCTGTTGGCCTCCCACCAGGACAACATGTCCAGCTCCAGAACAGCATAATCCAAGACATGGACCTTTCCTAGGCAAAGGCATGGAGTCATCTCTGCCCCTTGAGAGGCCCAAGCTGGTGGAACAGCCCATCAGCACACCCCATCCCCCCAAGTCTCTAGTACCAGCACCATTTAATAGACTGGACTGCACTGAGTGACAATGACAGTGCAGGAAGGAGGGACATCCAAAATCCTCTGATTATAGTATGGGCAGCACGGACTTGGGGTAAGGATCTGTGTCCCTGCTGGATGCTGTTAAAGTAAACCTGCTCAGATCCAGCAGAGCTCAGGACAGAACACTGACACATGATGTGTGACAGGCTGAGAGAGTTGGGGCTTTTCAGCCTGGAGAAGAGGAGGCTTCGAGGAGACCTTATAGCAACCTACCAGTATCTGAAGGGGGCTACAGGAAGGCTGGGGAGGGACTGTTCACAAGGTCTTGTAATGACAGGACGAGGGGGAATGGGTTCAAACTGGCAGAGGGGAGATTTGAACAGGATGTTAGGAGGAAGTTCTTCACAATGAGGGTGGTGAGGCACTGGCACAGGTTGCCCAGGGAGGTTGTGTCTGCTCCCTCCCTGGAGGTGTTCAAGGCCAGGCTGGATGAGGTCTTGAGTGACCTGATCTAGTGGGAGGTGTCCCTGCCTATGGCACAGGGGGGTTGGAACTGGATGGTCTTTGGGGTCTCTTCCAACCTAAACCATTCTATGATTCTATGTTGCATGCTTAAAGGCTGGGGAAACTTTTGCTCAACAGACAAGCTAGATAAAAGAAGGGAAGGACATGGTTAATCAATATAAAATGTCTCTAGAAGGCTCAAAATGTAATAAGAAAAGAAAGGTCTTCAAAATCCATCAGATTGTTACGAAAAATCAAAGAATGCATACCAGCATACTTAAGAGCTTTTCTTTCCGATGGAAACATTTTCCACCTTGGGAGCATTAATCTGTTTCTCCGGACAGCCAAACAGCACTCGCAGGCTATTTGAGGCAATACTTTCTTACTCTCAGTATTCAAATGCTGCAAGAGTGTTTTCAGAGGGTGGAAAAGCTGAAATGCATTTACCCGTAGCTATTCCAAAAAACCTGCCAACAGCTTTTACTTCTTACAAGCCATTCAACCACCTCCGTGTGTTAGTGACTCTCACTATAGAAAATACATTGACAAAACATGTTAAATTGCTGCTTCGGGTGCAATCTGGCTGAAAAGCAAACAGAAAATAAGCCAAGATTGTTCCAAGTGGCTAAAGAAACACGTGGAGAGGTGTACAGACATCTTGCCCCATGTTTCTAAGGTGTGCTTGGTTAATGGTTGGAATCATTCAGTGACTTTCTTCAGTCATGAAGCAATGAATGCTACACAGGAATTAAAAGCTTTTTAAAGCTCAGACATAAAAAATTCTACTGCTAAGAATTTCAGTTTTCCCTTCTTTAAAAAGGCAGTTGCAGTCTGCTGCTAAGTCTATTGCTAAGAATTGCAATTTCCCCTTCTTTCCTCTTCCTTTGTGCTGGAACAAGAAGCTCAGAGATGTTTTTCTTTGTTCTGCAAGTTAAGGAATGAAGCTTTATATTCCCAGCTTAACACAATATACAAGCAGATGTTTACAATATATTACAAATAGTTACAGCTATAGACAGCAATATTCAAGTTAAAAGTAATACAGAAACATCCCAAAACTCAGAGTCTCCAGCAGGGGCTCCCAACCACACTTCCACCTTCTTTCCACTCCCCAACCTTATCTCAGAATCTGCCTTACATGCAAGGTGAGTTGGAAGGATCGGGATGGGGGTTAGAAGCAGAATTGATTAGCTGGGTTACACAGATTGTCCCGGTATGGGGTGACAAACACCCTAGAATTGGTCCAATCTCCGGGCTCTCTCCTCCCCCTACCGTCCAAGGTCCAGTAGGGGTTGAGGGGCGGGGGCACCCCACGTGGCCCCAGGAGTCAGGGGTACCTCGGGTGGCACGCAGGCGTCGAGCTTTTTGAATCAATTGGCCAGCTGAAGAATGCTGAGTGCCTGTTGGTCAGTCTCACACGCCCCCTTGGGTATTTAAGGGGGGATACAGTGACCGTTAGTGCTCTTCTTCCACTCTTCTTCGCTCTCCCCACTCTCCGTCGTCTCCCGCCGTGGCTGTGAAGAGCCCAGCCACGTGCGCAGCAGCAGGCAGCGAAACATAGCAATGGACACAGAGAAGCGGCAAGGCTAATCACCTTCTCTGTCTCTCTCTCCCTATTTCCCTATTCCGGGCTAAGTCGTTTTTCCTTCTCCCCCCCCCTGCCTTGGGTTCGGGAAGAAGCGTGTTTTCCCCCCACCTCATGCCTCGCGGGCATTTTGTAGGCAGCGGTGGGGATCTATTTTTGTATGTAACCTCTCTGTTTCCTGAGTTCTGATTGTTAAAGTGTTGCACCTGGTGTTTGAGCAACACGTGCGTTTATTTCTGCCGACCCGAACCCAAAAGAACCTCGGGGGGGGGACACTAGGACCCCCTTGTTCCACGGGATATCGAGCCTAATTAAGCTTATCCCGTCACACAGATCCAAGCAGAAGCCAGGGAGAGAGACAGACACTGACAGACAGACTCCCTGTCTTATCTGTGTTTGTGTCCTTGCTTTTATACACCTCAGCAAACCTACGAGTGCAGTAGACATCATCACTGTCTTCTTTTCACAGCCTATCATCTATTTTTTCTCATTAAAATATTCCAAGTAGCCTTAAACCAGCACAATGCCTTATCAGAAACTAGGTTTTTAATCACTGGACTTGTACAAGTGAATAATTAGGCTTCCATAGATTTAAGAAAGAATATGAATCCATTCTCCATGCATAAATACTCTCCTATGGGGATTAAAAAGTCCAAACAGACATTTGCCTTTTTTTCTCTGATGAGATACAGGTGATTCTGTAATACATTCTGGAAAAATGGTTGAGGGAGTGTGTGTCAGTGTTTAGGTACTTATGTAACTGTGTCTTTGATGTTCAGAAGCATTAAGCTCAATCTGCTCTATCAGAAATCAATGGGGGGAAAATGCCACACCACTTTATGTGCGTATTGAAAATTAGAGTCAGGTTCCTGTGCTTTTACACCAGCTTGAAAACTCCTAATTACTGCCATGCAAACCAACATTTTTGGAACAGCTACGTTACAATCCCTAACAAAAAGCCATCATCAGAGTTAATGGAGGCCTGGAGTGTATTTCAAAAAAAAGAATAACCCTCCAAGATGATCTTTATCTGCAGAGGAGATGACTCCACAACCTCTCTGGACAGCCTGCTTTTCCTTATGTTCAGGTGGAACTTCCTGGGTTCCAGTTTGGGCCTGTTGCCCTTTGTCTGTGCACCACTGAAAAGAGCCTGGCCCCATCCTCCTGGTCTCCACCCTTTAGATCCCCTCTCAGGCTGCTGCTCTTCAGGCTAAGCAGCTGCAAGGCTCTCAGCCTTTCCTTCTCAGTGAGGGGGGGACACTAGGACAGCATCTTTGTAGCCCTCCCATCTTTGTAGCCCTTCCCACTGGACTCTCCCTAGAACTCTCCTTAGAACTACTGTTCTAAGCCTCTTGAAATGGGGAGTCCAGAACTGGACAAAATACTCCAGATGTGGCCTCATTAATGCAGAATACAAGGGAGGAGAATCTTCCTCAGCTTGCAGGTTATGCTTTTCTTAATGCACCCAAATATACAAAAAAAACCCAACCCAACCTAAAAACAAAACAAAACTAACAAAAAAAAACCAAACAAACCAAACCCCAAGCTGGCTGTAGAAGGCACTAAGTAAAAGATGTTGTCCAGAAAATCATACTCTTACCTTTTACACAAGTACTGGAATTATTTGTAATCCTTGCTTTTTTACTTATAGTTCTTTTATCAAAGAGTAGTATCTGTTAGCTGAAAATGTAAGACCAAAAGAGCTGTCTTGTGCAGGTGAGAAATGCACTAAATAATGCACAGCAAATGAAGATGAGTGGCCACTTGATCTTCGTTAAAAATAAAGTGAGAAAAAAACACCTTGAGCAAAAAAACCTCCAAACCCCCAACTGCTACCAAGTAAAAAATAAAACTTCTCTACTTGAGGTAACAAACTCTTCAATTTTTCTTGCTGCTTGCTTTGACCAGGAATACTTAGAGGTATCTTTACACAATCTGCATCCTCCATTTTAAAATCAAATGAGGAAATACACTCAAACTACACCAAAATGCTGGAGAGGATTATTACTAAGCAATTAAAATTGCATGTGCAGTACCCTCTTGGTGAACCTATGGATGCAGATGCTCACATCTAGGTAAATCTGTCACTGCTCTGCTCTGTCATTATTGTTTTAGGCAAATAGCTTCTTATCACTTTCACCCTAAATATGAGTGGTGCATCTCACCAGGCTGCAAGGAGAACTTTTTTCCAGCTCTAATTGCTACATTGGATTGCAAAGTGCAAATTCAGTGCCTCTAGCAGATACAGTCTGTATACCACTGCTCTTTTTTGTTTTCAGTCTGTGAAGTTCCTTGTCAAAATTGTATTTCCTGCTCTGTTCTTCTGCTTATCTGAGTGTTAAATAACAGAAAGACTGCCCAAAGTACGCTATAGGACACGTATCTCATTGGGAATCAAAGCCCAAGGAGAGAGAACACCCAAACTCCCATCTCCTAAAACTGCTTTGGAAGTGCCTATGCTTAGCCCATGTCCTGGGGCTAAACTACTGCAGTTGCTCCATCACCTGATGACTCCTCCAGAGCAGAGGAGACCCTTGGGTTGAAATGAAATTTGATTTAATGAAATAACAAAACTGATCCCAATGGCAATATAAAATAGATAAAGTGATATTCAAAACAGCAAAGGTGCAGCAGCCAGAGTAAATAGAAAATCAGACTGTGGCAGCACCAGAAAAAAGAGAAGCATGGTCAGGAGAGACTCAAGCAACCCTCTCCTCTTGTTTACAAACTTCCTCCTTCATACCGAGTGTTGATGCTGATGGGCTGGGATACGCCTGGAGCCAGCTCAGGTCAGCTGTGTTGGCTGGCTCAGAGGTGATGACAGCCTGTAGCACATGGCTGGCCTGGGGTTCTGGTCCAGCAAGACCAGGCCAGGAAGTCATTCGGATGGTTTTGGAGAGGAAAAAGAAAAGGCAGTAATTATATTGTTAAAAATGTTTAGATCAGTAGCTCTCGGTTTGGAATGGATTATGGATCTTTTAGTTTGTTTTCTGAGGAACTGTTGTAAGCTCCCAAAACAACACTTCCCACACCCCCCACCTCCCCCTCCTAGAATATACCATCAGAGCAAAGGTTTTGATCAAACTTACTTACAACAAAGAATAAACACGAGGAGGACAAAAGTTAAAAGCTATGTGTGGTTGTTTTCAGGATGCTGTGAAAATTCTGCAAGATGATTGTGATAGTGAGGAAAGAAGAATTTTGAGCAGATGAAAACCTAAGTTGTACAATAACGCACATTACCAGCCCCAGTTAATTATAGAATCACTTTGGTTGGAAAAGACCTTTAAGACTACTGAGTCCAACTGGTTCTCTAACTATCAAGTGTGGTGCTAAAACATGATCCTCAGCACCACGTCTTTGTCTCTCTTAAACACCTCCCTGGGGAGCTTATTGCAGGTTTTGAGAATTCTTTCAGTCAAGAAGGTTCCTCTAATATCCAAGAAGGTTCCTCTAATATCCAGCCTAATCCTTCCCTGGCACCACTTGAAGCCATTTCCTCCTGTCCTATCACTTGTTCTTAGGAAGAAGAGACCAACACTCACTTGGCTTTCAGAGAGCTGTTGAGCGCAATGAGGTCTCCCCTTTGCCTCCTTTTCTCCAAACTGAACAGCCCCAGTCCCCTCTGCTGCTTTTCACATGACCTGCTCACCAGCTTCACTGCGCTTCCCTGGACCTGCTCCAGCATCTCAGTGTATTTCTTAGACAGTTTGGAGTTTAAGCTTTCAGTTATAAATGAATGAGTATACAAATGACTGCAGTTGTGCTGCAAGAGCTCTGCTCAATCCAAGGTCTCACGTTATGGGTAACTGCACCAGTATTTCTTTCTGCTCAGCTTGACAAATACAGGACCATTGTTGGGACAGTTCTGAGGAGTAAAACTGCTTTTAAAAGGTATGCTGACAATGCACAGTTATAAAGCAGTTTTTAAATGCATGGGTTTGTAAGAGCTCTGCAGCAGTCTGTGAACTCTTTTGTTACCAAAATTGATTACCTCTCCCTTAACTGATGGGCTGAAAACTTTGGTAAAATCATCTTTAGCTATACTGATAATCATAAACTTAGAATGCCTCAGACCTCTGTTCCTTTTGACTTTTAAGTCTAATCTTTTCCCACCAAACACTTTTTTATCCTAATGAAGCTATTTAATCAAATTTACTCTCAGCATTTCTCAAGAAAAGATGCAACTGAAATTCAAACAACAACAAAACACAAAACCCTTTCACTTATTTCTTTTAATCAGTGTGAATCCTTCTAGTAGTAACTTTTTGAGTCCTTAGAACTCACTTCGAACTTCGATCTTCCAAAGATCCCTGATCCCCTGGGGCACTGCTGTGCTGGCAGATGACTAATTAAAGGCAAGGGGAGATCAAAGGGACTGTATACTCGTTTCATTCAGAGGTGCTTTAACTTCTTCAGGTGGCCTTTTCTACACTGAAGAACGATTACAAGCAAATCCCATCACTCCCAAAGCTATTTCAGCTTCAGCATTATCAGAATTGCTTTGATTTTTAGAGTAGATTGCTCTCTAATCACAGAACTTCCAACCATATGAGTTTACATCCTATGTTAGCATCTATTTTTGTTATGGAGGATTATATTTATGGTAAAGCCTCCCTTAGCCTTAACAACAACTCTCAGTCTCCCCAATCCTGTGGGCAACTTTTGTTGAGTCTTCTGTGCTTTTAAGAAACAACACTGCATTTTGTCTAAGCAGGTGAAATAAACAGCTTAAAAACACTGATAAATCATAGAATGGTTTAGGTTGGAAGGGACCTCAAAGCTCATCCAATTCCAACCCCCCGCCATAGGCAGGGACACCTCCCACTAGAACAGGTTGCTCAAGGACTCATCCAGCCTGGCCTTCAACACCTCCAGGGAGGGAGCAGCCACAACCTCTCTGGGCAACACGTGCCAGTGTCTCACCACTCTCACTGCAAAGAACTTCCTTCTAACATCCAGTTTCCATCTCCCCTCTGCCACTTTAAACCCATTCCTTCTCATCCTGTCATTACAAGACCTTGTCAATAGTCCCTTCCCAGCCTTTCTGTAGGTCCCTTTCAGATACTGGAAGGCTACTAAAAGGTCTCCTGGAAGCCTTCTCTTCTCCAGGTTACAGAGCCCCAACTTGTGTTGCCTGTCCTCATAGCAGAGCTGCTCCAGCCCTCTGAGCATCAAGTGTTTCAATTTCCCTAAATTATAAAATGCAGGAGTTGCAAGAAAATAACTACTACACCTAACAGTCTTCACATTTAAAATACCCTTTGCAAAAATAGTGTCTTCATTCATTAACTGATGGGAAAGCACTGAGGTCCTGCTTCAGTCAGGTGTGCAAGCCAGCCTCTGCCCAGTCTCACTGGACCTAATAGACCCATTTGTGTACCAAACCTGCATTCTCAGAAGCTTGCTTAACCAAAATGTGATTTTTTAAGATGCTCTTCATGCATTGAGAGCTACAAAAGTCTCGGTTACTCTATGGCTCTGTTTTCTGTTGTGTATCCACTGAAAAGAGAAGGCTGTGATCTCACTGATATGGACTGTAAGCTTTTTGATGATTTACACAAAACAAGTGTGCTTTTAATATTAGATTTCAAAACTTCCACAGCAGTTTTCATCACTTGAAACAAAGAAAGATTAGAGCTGCTACACACTGAAATAGCGTTCTAAGTTCACTCTCTAAAACCACACACACACAAAAAAAAAAATCACTCATTGAAGCATAAGACGTATTATTTGACTTGTCTAATCACTCAACTATTGTACCACCACTAAAGGAGAAGCAGTAAGAAACTGGCCTTGATGGAGAGATGATGAGCACACTGTCCCAATGCCAAAGGGGAGTGTTGTCTCAGTGCTCTATCCTTTCAGGATTAGCAACGTGGATAAACTAAACATTGTAGTGCTGCTAGTGGTTCTCTGTGCTTCTGCTGTCAGAGGTACCAGTAAATGCCCACATTTGGTACAGATACAGAATGAGAGAATGGCAGAATTCCATCCTCAGAAAGCTGGCACTTCACAGATGCACCTGGAAAGGACCAGAGCGCACATGCTCACAAGACCTGAAGTCACAGCCTTGTATTTCACTTACAAGAGTGTACAAATATGAAAAAAACAACATGAAATATATTGCCTAAAACACCTCTAAGATCATCAAGCCATTCTACCCAACATCTCCATGATCAGTAGACCATGTCCCAAAGCACGACATGTACTCATTTTTTAACTCCTCCAAGGATGGTGACTTCCTCCCTGGGCAGTCTGTTCCAATATCTGACACCACTCTTTCAGTAAAAAAAAATTCTTCCTAATATCCAACATGAACTTTATTTTTAAAGCTCAGTGCAGAATTGGCCCAGCAATGCAGTTAGCCTTGGTTCATACTGTGAGAGCTGTATGATATATTACATTTTTAATTGAACTTAGGGTTTTCCACTCTCTTTTTAACCTTATCAAGCAAACAGGTATCTTTCTGCTTCTTTTAGATCTACCAAACATCTTCAGAGCAGGATGCACTGGTCAGTTTTGCAGACTCAAGGGACATGGCAAAGTGAGGGATCTAGCTTCAGAGTTTGTATTTGCCATACTAATTTCTCATTGCCTAAGGTACTGATGGCAAAGATCTCCTTGAACTCAGTGGGTATTTCTCAGCTGGTGTATGTCCTTCATGTACATGAGAGCTTTCAGACACAAGCCTTTTGCACTGAACTTAAAGCAGTAAACCACACAAACGAAACAGTAAAGCAATCTAAAGTAAACACCCAACTTGAAAGAGAAACTGCTATGTGCCTTGAAATAAAAAGAAACCTACTGGTCTACTAAACCCAGCTCACTGAAGAGGATGAGAAGAAACATTTCGCCTTAATTAATAATTACACAACTCTCATCCTAATTAAGACAACTCAAACCCAACATTTTGATGCCTGTCACTGGACTCTCATTACTTTTCCTAAGAAAAATGGATGAGATGACCTTAGAACTGGTCAAATACACTGAATATAAATCTGTTGTAGGCTTAGTGCAAATCATAGAGCAGTTACAGATCACTGAGCCTAAATAGTGTTTCATGTTTCCTTTTTTCCCCCCTCCTCTCTCTTTTCTCTTCCCTGCCTGTCAGCATAATGGGCCCTTTTGCCCTTTATGTTATATTGTTGTGTTATTTGCATTTTGTACTTCATGCAGAGAGAGCTGCCTAATTAGGAAGACCACAGTGAGCTTCTAGAGTACTGCTGTTTAATATTGTTGGTTTATCTGTTAATTAATGTGCTACTCTTTCCAATCTAATTAGATTTTCTTTTTTACTGCACAAGATAAGTCAGTGAAATCATTACAGAGCAACACGGAGGGAGGAGGCTGGTGGGAGGCTCAGAAATATTGACTGTTAGAATTTGTTGTGTGTGATGTACATTGATTTGTTACTGTCTCTTGTTCTTTCACCCATGCCCACAACCTTATCAGGCTTTGGTCAAGAAGGATGTAGTTAATTTCCCATAAATATTTCTTACTCCCACTGATGAGCCTCACCTCTTCTCTTCCTTCTCCTCAGTCCACCCTTTTCTTTTCTCCTCCTGCTACACCCTTTTATTTTCCAGCTTCTTCCTCAATTTTAATACCAAGGCTCTTTTTGAATGCTTGCATTTCCCAATAAAGTGCCTTGATTTACAGCCTTTGTGAGGTCTCAGAAAGCTGACACTTCACAGGTGCACCTGGAAAGGACCAGAGCGCACATGCTCACAAGACCTGAAGTCACAGCCTTGTATTTTGCTTACAAGAGTGCACAAATATGAAAAAGCAACATGAAATACATTGGCCAAACCAAGCTCTGCTTCATGATTTACCACTCATTATGGCTGCCTTTTCCCAGTTGCCTTCCCGGGGGCCAGAAGAGTCGAGAGGCTGTTGTTGCTGGGAAGTAAAGATCCCAATGATCAGCACCGCTCACAGCTTTTGGGACTCACTTGGCTGGAAGCTTCTCCAGAAACAAGTACTCTTAGCCTGGAAAACTGTATTGTAACTTGTTAGAGGACTCAGGGGAGACATCTGATCAGATAAATTGAAATGCACATTTGAAAATATTTTTTTTTTTAATGGAAATAAAGCTATAGTGTTTTTTCAATAGATCAAAGAGCCACTTAGCTAGCATAGAACCACAGAACAGTTTTCATTGGAAAAGATGTTTAAGATCATCAAGTCAATTATTCTCTATCAAGCCTGGTGCTTACACCATGTCCCTCAGCACCACATCTCTGCCTCTTTGAAGTGTCTCCAGGGATGAGGATGCAACCACTTCGCTAGGGAGCCTGTTTCAGTATTTAAGAAGCTTTTCAATGAAGAATTTTCTTCTAATATCCAACCTGAACATCCCCTGGTGCTGTTTGAGGCCCTTTCCACATAGCCTTTGATTCTTCTTGTAAGGTGTTGCATGTATCACAAACAGTAACCTTGGACCTCTGTTAATAATCCCAAATAGGAAGTAGAATAAAATCTAGGGTATTTTTCTGACATCAAATGATATCAAATGTCTGAAACTAAGCTTTGTTTTTTTCTCTTTGCATTAGCACCATAGAATTTAACCCATTATAATCATTAAGAACCTAAAATATGGTTCAAAATATAATTCTGTGACTGCAGTAATTCCTTGTTATCATGTTCCTCAGCACCACACCTCTGCCTTTTAGAAACACCTCCAGGGATAGCAATTCGACCACCTCCCTGGGGAGTCTGTTCTAGTGGTTGGGAATCTCTTGTCAGGGAAGAATTTTGTCGTCTCCAACCTAAACCTCCTTTGGCACAAAACTCAAGGCCCTATCAACCAGTTCTGTCACTTGCTACCAGGGAGAACAGACCAATCCCCACCTTGCTCCAACTTCCTCCCAAATGATTCTGTGCTGAAAAGAAATTCACCTCACATCGTTCCTTCTACTGCGCTAATTTTGAGCTCCTCCTCTGTGTAGTTGAGGCTACACTCAAACAAACAAAATCCTTCTGCCCAGGAAAATAACTCCCATCACCACTGAGCTGTTAGACAAGATTAAATTGTATAATTTATGTATACTTCTTTGAATATATTGATCTCAGCACAACACTTGTTGGCTAAATCTATAGTTTACAAATTACATCTTTAGGCTTATTGCTCAAAATCTTATTATTTTCTCACTCTCGAGCCACTAGAGAACATGCTGATAGTCATTTGGACTCCATTTCATAATACCTGAGGCCTGAGGATATGAATCTTTTTTTACAGCTTGTTGATTTATTACGTGTGTGAATTTCTTCGGCAAAGGCAGTCTCCAGTGCTAATGGTTTGCATCAGAAGCATTCAGCTGCATTTCTAAACTGAACATCAGAAGAGTTTTTTTCCTCCTCGTCTCTTCCTCAGGCTTTTATGCCCACACCCCATTTGATAGTCCATAATATAAATGCTTTTGATTGTAGCTGGAAGGGACCTGGGGAGATCATCTGGTCCAGCCTTTAGAAAATATAAACAAAGCAATACATTAACCACATCACACGCTGGACTGCTGAGCTACAGGAGACAGAATGATGCTCTTACTCACTGTTGAGACTGCATAGCTTAGAATCATAGAATAGCAGGGGCTGGAAGTGACCTCTGGAGATCACTGAGACCAAAGCAGGATAACCTAGGGCAGATCACACAGCAGTACATTCTGGATAGCCTTGAAATCTCCAGAGAAGGAGACTCCACAGCCTTTCTGGGCAGACTGTTCCAGGGCCTTGTCAACCTTACAGCAAAGTTTTTCCTCACCTTAAGGTGGAACTCCTCCTGTACCACTTTGTATCCATTCACAGGACACTACTGATAAGAGACTGGCATCATCTTCTTGACACCCACCCTTCAGATGTTTGTACACAGTCTGCTCTTCTCCAGACTAAACAGTCCCACATTTCTCAGTCTTTCCTCACCAGAGAGATGTGCCAGGTGAGCACAGTACTGCATTTGAGTCTACAGGAATCTGCATCTTGCTAAGCAGAAAAATTAACATTAAAACCAACCAACCAACAACATAAAAAAAAAACCAAAACAAACCCCCCAAAACCCCAACAACCCATAAATGTTGTAGAACAACCACAAAACAAAATGGATACTTCACGAAAGATACATTCAATAAGAAGAAATTTGGAAGACCAAAATCATTCTGCAAAACAAATACCAAGTCTCAGTACTAACTCCTCTAGAGCAAACAGAATGTTTGTGTGCTTAATTATTCCCTGACAGAGACGAATTGCTAACTTTGTACAACAACAACAACAACAACAACAAAAAAAATGACTAGCTGAGAATTGTGGACCTAATTTAATAAAGCATTTTCTTAGTAATGCTGGATACTAGTTAGGATGCTGGACGGTACTTAAGGACAGAGCATATCCTCCGCAAGTTTGCTGATGATACCGAAGTGGGAGGAGTGGCTGACACACCATCAGGCTGTGCTGCCTTTCAGCAAGACCTGAGCAGGCTGAAGAGTCAGGCAGATGAAGCCTCCTGAAGCTGAAGAAGGGCAAACACAGAGTCCTGCCCTGGAAGGGAATAATCCCCTGAACCAGTACAGGTTAGGGACTGACCTGTAGGGAAGCAGCTTGGCAGAGATGGGTAGGAACAAATTTGCAGTGAGGCAGCAATGTGCCCTGGAGGCCAAGATGCTCAGTGATGCTCTGGGGTGCACCAAGAAGAGCATGACCAGAAGGAGGAGGGAGGTTCTCCTGCCACTCTGTTCTGCAATGGTGTGGAGCACTGTGTCTATTGCTGGGCTTCCCAGTTGAACAGAGAGAGCTGGACTACTGGAGAGAGTCCAGTGGAGACCACAAAGATGCAGAGGGGACTGGAGCAGCTATGTAAAGAGGAGAGCCTGAGTGCCACAGGGTTGTTTAGCTCAGAGAAGAGCAGCCTGAGAGGGGATCTTCTCAATGCTGATCAATAGCTAAAGAGTTGGGAGCAAGAGGATGGGGCCAGACTCTTTTCAGCAGTGCCCCACTGCAGTTTTTCTTCTGGGAAACATTTCCAAAGGGCAGTAAATGTTTAATTAGCATCACAAGCTGGTTGCAGTGGATAGATGTAAAGGGACCAAAGACTCTTTAGCTTACCCAATACACAACTGAATTTCTGTCGAGAATGCCTCAAGTGAAGGCAAATACTTCATTATTCATTATGAATTCTACTCTCTGCCTTTATGGAAGGGAAATTAATGGGATTTTTTTTTTCTTACTAGGAAATGCTGAACAAGTCTCTTCATTAACATCTAATTCATAGCTCCTGAATAGGAATATAAAGGAAGATGAGGAATATGATTAGATACACAGATGCAAGGAAGCAGGAAAGAGAACACAAGTCGCTCCAAATTTAACCTACTGTGTCATGAAACTGCCTGAAATGAAAACCTACTGATATGAGCAGCTCACAAACTGTATGAGAGAGCCACAGACAGGGAAACAGCATCTCAAAATCCTTCCAGAAATCAAATTTTAAGTTTAGAATATTGTTTTTTAGAAAGCTGATGCTGTTTTAATAGCACATTCTTAACTGGCACAGTACCTAAAATCTGATTTGGTTCACATATTTCATGTTTTTGAAAGAAAGTGTTTGGGGGCACAAGAACTGAACTTTATCTCTTGGTGGTAGCTTGTATAAGGCCATGAGCAATTCTGTGTGTTGTTTTGGTGTGGGCTTTTTGCTTTGGTTTGGTTTTGTGGGGGGATCTCTGCTTGTTTGGGGTTTTTGTGTGTGTGTGTGTTTTTTTTTTTTTTTTTTTCTTCCCCTGGTTGTTCTTTTGTTGTGTTTGTGTTTAGGGGTTTTTGTTTGTCTGTTTTAAAGACTTCCCATGTCTAACTTTCATTTACATCCATGAAGTGTGAAATGCTTTCAGTATTCTGTGCTTTACTCGTGTTGCAATAGTAACCTTGTAGAAGCTAAACTGGTCACTTGGTGCCCTTGAGAAAGAGCTGACCAGTCTGAAAATCAGGTACCTTGCAGGTACTGGTAATGCACAGTCACCTCTTCTGGTCTGGGAAAGAGTCAGACAACAACATAATTAATGGATCCTGTTCTACTAGCTATATGACTACCACTTCTGGCTGCATGATCAAAGTATATGACAAGATCTTACACAGCAATATGAAACCAAGCTAGTTTCAGCTTAAGTTTCAGGGTAAATGGAAGTTTGTTGAAGAAAAGAGGAGACAGAGAGGAGAAACAAGGGCATGTCACATATAGAGCTTTAGAGGAATTATAGAAAACACAGAATGCAGCAGTTTCAGTTAGACAGGGGGGAAGTGACAGTGCCCCTGTAAAGCAGCTTTCAGTGTGTCAAAATAGCAATCAGTGAACCTGCAGCTGGGTTTAGAACGATCCCACTGAAATTGTTTCACGTCAGTGCCAGCATCATTCTTAATCTGAATGTTCCTAGGCAAAGCAAATAATTACCCTTGTAGGTCACATATGAAAGCCACTACAGTCAACCCTCACCAGCAGTAGGCTCTTCCTAGTAATATGGACACCTGCTATAGAATCATACAAGAGTTTTGGTTGGAAAAGAGCTTTAAGATCATTGAGTCCAACTATTCTCTAACTTTACCAAAGTTGGCACCAAGTCATGTAAACAAGAACCACATCTCTGCCTCTTTGAAACACCTCCCAGGATGAGAATTCAGCTACCTCCCTGGGCAGCCTGCTCCAGTCTTTCAGAACCTTTTCTATCAAGAATCTCCTTCCAATAGCCAACCTGAACCTCCCCTGGTGCAACTTGAGGTTATTTCCTCTTGGTCTATCACCTGATATTAAGGAGAAGAGACCGACCCCACACTCACTCCAACCTCCTTACAGGGACTTGTAGAGAACAAGGTGGTCTCACTTTGGCCTCCTCTTCTCCAGACTAAACAACCCCAATTCCCTCAACCACTCCTCATAAGAACTGCTCTCCTGACATTAATATATGGTCATATGTTGGACCAAAATTATTAGATATATTATAATAAAATCAGATGTTAGACATTATATAAAAACATAACTCAATATAATATAATATTTGGGTATAATCCAGGTAATGCCTTAATCTGTGGCCCAAATGACACTGAAGAGTGTATGTTGCCCAGTTATGGCCACATTCTAGAGAAACTCTAGCTAAACACGAAGCCAGTCAGAATAATCCATAATACTCCTGTTGAACAGGCTGTTAACTTGAAAACATTCAAGAGGAATTTTTCAGTGCAAGCTCTCCAGAACTGATCCCTGAATGCCAACAAGTCTTTATGCCATTGTGTGCAATGACACATGTGAACTGTTCAAAATGTTTGAAATGAGGCCTCTGCAGTGCTTGCAGTGAGATTTATAGGCACAGAGAACTTTGAGGAGGAAAAAAATAAAATCCCCTTTTTTTCTTTTAAGTCTTCAAACAGACTGAGACATTTAGGATTAGCCATGCAAACTTTGATAGCAGCGTTTATTGTTTTCATCATCTAACAAGGCACCAAGAATAGAGCCTGGCATCCTACTCTTTACATTCAGGAAGAGGAGCCCTAGGTGTCACTGCCTGAAAAATGCCCTTGCACATGATGGGAGCTTCTGGCAGGGATTCTAATGAACATGCTGTTCAAATTTTAGCAAACTAATGAGACATAGAAATGCTCCCATGACCCTGTCACTGTGAAAAACAGAATCAGAATGGTTTCAGATGGAAAAGACCTTAATGACCACCGAGTCCAACCACAAGTCTGGTGTAAAACATGGCCATCCGCACCACAATTGTGTCTTTCTGAAACACCTCCAAGGACTGGGATTCAACCACCTCCTTCAAGAGTCTGTTCCAGTCTTTGAGAACCCTTTCAGTCAAGCAATTTCTTCTAATATCAAACCCAAATCTCCCCTGATGTAACTTGAGGCCATTTCCTTTCACTCTATCACCTGAAACCAAGGAGAAGAGACCAACAGCCACCTCCTTTCAGGTGGTTGTATAGCGCAAGAAAATCTCCCCTCAGCCTCCTTTTCTCAGGCTGAACAGAATCAGAGAATCAACCAGGTCAGAAAAGATCTCTGAGATCATCGAGTCCAACCTATTACCTAATACCTTCTAATCAACTAAACCATGGCACTAAGTGCCTGATAAAGCCTCCTTTGAAACACCTCCAGGGATGGTGACTTCATCATCTCCCTGGGCAGCCCATTGCAACGGGCAATCACTCTTTCTGTGTAGACCTTCTTCCTAAGAAAAGGTGAGATTTAAACTGGATGTTAGGAGAAAGTTCTTTACAATGAGGGTCATGAGACACTGGCAGAGGTTGCCCAGGGAGGTTGTGGCTACTCCCTCCCTGGAGGTGTTCAAGGCCAGGTTGGATGAGGCCTTGAGTGACCTGATCTAGTGGGATGTGTCCCTGCCTATGGTGGGGGGTTGGAACTGGATGATCTCTGAGGTCCCTTCCAACCTAAACCATTCTATGATTCTATTCAATGATTCCAAGTGTTCAGAGTCAGGCTGGATGGGAATTCTATGATTCTAATGTCCAGCCTACCATTGCGGACATTCTTTTGAATGTAGACTGAATGAGCAGGGCATTGATTGTAAAAAGAATAATAATGATAAAGTCTGTATCATATACTGGTTTGCTAAGAGGGATAAAACAGCAATGTATAAGCAACTATTCACTTTTTTTTCCCTTTTCCTTCTGCTTTCCACCTCCTCCACTGCTTATCAGTGCATTACTGAACACTAATCTTAGCTGACCAGATAACAGGTGAGATCTTGCTGACTTCTGTCTGGGGTAGGGGGAGAGAAGGTGGTGGTGGTATTGGCTCCTTCTGGGCTTTCTTTGTCCAGGGGGAGGGACTGTATTCCTGTTTTACTTCTAAAGTACATGTATTTACAACTATATGCAAGTATATTTTGTCTATATTATTAACTGTTTCTGCTCTTTTAAAAACTAAATGCAGCCATGCAGTACGTATCCAACTTTCAAGAAGCAAGAGTATTTCCCCTCCAGCTGAACCTGGGGATTCTATTAGAAACATAAAAACTTCTACAGCCACATAAGAGAATAAAACTCACTATATCCATCTACTACTGTAAATAAAACTGAAAGTACTTGGAAAAAGATGGTGTAGATGTCTCCTGAGTGAAATAACCCAGGGGCATGCACTTGCTTAGCTTGATAAAGTTTCTCCCTACAGTGGGATGTAATAAAGGGAAGAGTTGGGTTTGTTCATGAGTATTTAATGTCTGCATTATGACAGAAGATCAATTCCTCAAATATTCCCATTTTATCTGTGGGAAATGCAGTGCTACAAAGAGACATTTCACTCACTGTGTCTGCAGCTGTCCTAAGACATGGCTGTCAAGCTTAGGGTCAAAGTTTAGGTGGAATAATGCAAAATTAGAAGTTTTCAGTGGAGCTGCCAAATAACTCAGAGCTGTGGTCAATTTGAAGCCTCCCATCTCATCACTTGCAGCAGTGTGTTCTCTTCACTGTGAGAATGAACCAGCCTGCTAGGGTATTTTTGCTTGCACAAAAGAAAATAAAACAGCCTGGTCGCTTTAATCTGAATGCCCCTTTGATGGGATGCATGGAAATTGTGTAAGGATTTAATAATCACCTAACAGAAAGCCTGTGGTGTGAAGCCACAAGTCTGCAAAGGACAAACTCCCAGTTACTGCTTTCCCCTCTGTCATTTCCAAAATGTACACTAAATTGGTGGGGATCTTCAGTGTGAGGCACAATGCAGCCTTCTTCCAGCTGACACATTGGGTGATTTGTGCTACCACCTCACCTAGGTTTTCAGAGGCATACTCAGTGTCTGGGCAACTATCCTAATGGTTTGCTTCTAAAAAAAAACCCAACAAAACCAAACTCCCCCCCCAAAAAAAAAAGAAAAACCAACCCAACAGTGCTGCGTACAATTAACACTTACCACTCTACAACTCCTTCAAAGGAGGTTGTAGCAGGGTGGGTGTGAGTATTGGTCTCTGCTCCCGGGTAACAAGTGACAGGATGAGAGGAAATGGCCTCAAGTTGCACCAGGGGAGGTTCAGGTTTGGTGTTACGTGTACCACATCATGTCAGGTACTATATCAAGAAACCTCATGACTGAAAGGGTTCTCAAAGACTGGAATAGGCTGCCCAGGAAGGTGGCTGAACCCCCACCCCTACGTGGGTTTAAAATCAACAGAGGTGTAAAACACTTAGTAACACAGTTTAGCACCAGACTTTGTAGAGTTAGGCAACAGCTGGACTAAATGATCTTTAAGGTCATCTTCAACAGAAACAAGTCTATGATTCTACTTGTGATGAATCACGACTAATAATGACAAATACCCTACTAGGATGCAGCTACAAGTAATTATAGTCTTAAACCTACTTAAGTCCTTAGTTGAATTTTGACTGGGGCAAAACTTAAGTCTGAAATTTATCATACATCCCGAAGCTGACATCATCTTGCAACCAGTGCCTTTGTCACTGGCAGTCCCCAACTTGCTGTATCTGTCACTTTGAACAGCTAAACCATCTGAGTGTTTTAGCTTTCTTAGCTGTGTCACTGGAAGGCCTTACTGGGGCAATGAAAATTAGAGGCAAATGTTAAGTTCACCAAATAGTTCCAGTGAGAGACTTGGGCTTTGAGACAGGCAGACATCAGGATCTGACTTTTCAAGCAACAGGAGGCAGAGGAAAAGGCAGCAAGAAAGAGGTTGCAGTACTAAATGGCTGAAATACAGATTTTGCCAGGTTGCTCTTAACTGTTCTAGTACAGTAGTAGATAAAAGAGTGGTACTGAAGATGTTAATTAAAACTAAATAAATCCTGTCCTGCAAGGGGGTTGGAAGATACCTCCAAGATCATCCAGTCCAACCTATCATCCAGCCCTATCCAATGGCACTAAGTGCCCCATCCAGTCCTTTCTTCAACACTTCCAGGGATGGTGACTCTACCACCTCCCTGGGCAGCCCATTCCAATGCCAGTCACTCTCTCTGGCAACAACTTCCTCCTAACATTCAGCCTGTACCTCCCCCAGCACAACTTGAGACTGTGTCCCCTCATTCTGTTGCTGGTTGCCTGGGAAAAGAGACCAACCCCACCTGGCTACAACCTCCTGTCAGGTAGTTGTAGACAGCAATGAAGTCACCCCTGAGCCTCCTCTTCTCCAGGCTAAACAAGCCCAGCTCCCTCAGCCTCTCCTCATAGGTCTTGTGCTCCAGGCCCCTCACCAGCTTTGTCACGATCTGCAAGATTTTACCATATTTGGTCACACATTCTGCTTATTTAGCAGGGACTTTTTTTTTTTCCAGTCCATAGGGAAAAAAAAAATAAATTAAAAGAGCTTTTCCAATTGATTCTAACCCCATAGAGCCTTCTGATGAAAATGCTGATTGATTCAAATGTTCAGGGGTAATTGAAGACCGCCTGAGAATGCGATTGAACAAGCAGGCAGGGCATGGATTCATACAAAAAAAAACCCCAAAAAACAAACCCTGTTTCTCTCCAAGTGACTGCACATTCATTGCCACCTAACCAATGAATCTGTAAAGAACAGAGACAGTTGATGCAGATCCAAAAGCTGTGGGGCTTGAGAATATCTACCAGCAACCTCAGTGCAACAAGTAATAGAATAATGGATTTCTCAGTGCATTGCCAACATCAGAAAGTTGAGAGAAAAGAATTATTAGCATGGAATTAGCAACAAGGTAAAGAAGAAAACCTGAAGAGTTTTTCTTACTATAAACTCATTTTATAACATGTTTTTAAGAAATACTCCCTTTAGGAAAATAAAACACGAGTTAAAATTAAGCAGTAAGGTGCTTGAAAATATTTTCTTTCTGTTTCAGCCTGAGTCTTCTGATGTTCAAAGTAAGCTTTTTAATATGCTACACACATATTAAATCTTTTCAAATCACAAAACAGTTTGGGTTGAAAGGGATCTTAAAGATCATCCAGTCTCAAGCTCCCTGCCATGGGCAGGGACATCCCCTACTATATATATATATATATATACACACACACACACTAGGCCAGCTTGCTCAAGGATCCATCCAACCTGACCTTAAACACACCCAGGGAGGGGACATCCACAAATCCCCTAGGCAACCTGCTCTGGTGTCTCATCACCCTCACTGTAAAGAATTTCTTTCTAATATCCAATCTACATCTCTCCTCTTCCAGCTTCAATCCATCCCCCCTCATCCTATCACTGCAAGCCCTTGTAAAAACTCCCTCTCCAGCTTTCCTTTGGGCTCCCCCAGGTAACTGGAAGGCTGCTATAAGGTCCACTTAGAGCCTTCTCCTCTCCAGGCTGAACAATCCCAACCCTCACAGCCTGTCTCCTTATGGGAAGTGCTCTGGCACTCTGATCACGTTTGTGGCCTCCTCTGCACCTGTTCCATCAGTTCATTTTTTTTCTTTTTATTCTGCCTTATTTTCATGTAAAAATATATGAACATTCCTGCAGGAGAATTAACAACTATTTAATTCTGGAGAGTGGAAGGAGGAATCAAATCCACACTGAGAATGTTTATAAAGAAAAATGACATTTTTGGTTTTAAATTGTAATTCTCTGCTGTTGGAAGACTCATTACCTGAGACTATACAGAGGATAAAAGCCATTTTCATGACCCTTAAAGAAAACAAACAAACAGACAGACAGACATCTGCTGCATGGCAAAAAGGCTAAAAAGCATTTTAAGAGAAAAGGTTTACAAACAGAGCACATATTCAAACAGACCTTCAGAAGTCTGCAAAGAAAAAGATCAACAGTTCACTTCCCTCACTCTCCATGTTTTAGATGTGAGTACCCAGCCATGCACTTCTAATGTCAGAGAGTATCAAGCTGTTTGCTGCTGATGAGCTGTGAAGATGATGGCTTAAAAAAAAAATACAACGACAATCAAACTCATCGACTTAAGTAGGTATAGAACTACCCAGTACAAGCATACTGAAATTTAAGAGGAAAGGAGGAAAAAAAAATGTTGGGTGTTTAGCAGAATTCTTAACTGCCCCATCACCTGTCCTGAGCAAAGCTGCCTTCTTCACAGCCACATCTGCTACGTGATTGCTTTGGCTCTGTGGTTTTCCACCTACATTAAGATATGTTTCCAGCACAGGGGCTTAAAGTGATTTAATAAAAGGAAGACAAATATAATTGCACAAAACACACACTTGAAAAAGGTTTGCCCTTTCTGCCACTTTACATTTTTCATGCAGTTCCACCACTTAGATGGTCAGAAAAGCAGGATGAGGGAACTTAGTGCCACAGTAATCATAAATAATAAAATATCATGAGAAGAGGCAGGGAGTCTTTCATCGTGGACAACATTGGCATCTTCGACAGTGTTATTGGAACTGAGAGTGAGAAGTCTAATAGGAATGGAGTGCACTAAGAAAAGTGTGACCAGCAGGTGGAGGGAGGTTCTACTCCTCTTCTATTCTACCCTAGGGAGGCCTCATGCAGGTTATTTTTTCCAGTTCTGGGTTCCCCAGTGCAGGAGAGGCAGGGAATTACTGAAGAGAGTCCAGTGGAGGCTACAAACATGTTGAGAGGATTGCAGCATCTCTGTGGGGAGGAGAAGCTGAGACACCTGTGGATATTTAGCCTGGAGAAGAATAGCCTGAGGGAGAATATTCTCAACACTTGGCAAGAGCTTTTCAGTGGTACTCAACAACAGGACAAGAGACAACAAGCACTAACTGGAACAGGTTGCCCAAGGAGGCTGTGGAATCTCCTCTGGAGAGATTCCAACCCCACTTGGACATTGTGACCTAGACAACCTGCTGTGGGTGACTGTTTCGGTGGGGTAACTGGACTAGATGATCTCCAGAGGTCACTTCCAACCCCACCATGCTGGGATTCTGTGGATACTCACATAGGTACCAAAAGTGCAATACAAATATGTATGTACACGTTCATTTATGTACAGAGTCTTAGCATATCTAGCTCAGGGTGTTCCAATATGATCTGACATCTCAGTGGTCTTTGGCTCATTAGTCCCTTTTTTTGGTTTGTGTTTGATTTTTTTTTGGTCTTTTCCTTTTTTTTCCTGTATTTTAATTATTATGCTGGTGAAACAAAATATCCAAGGTGTAGTATTTAATCTGACCAGAAGAAAATTGATCAGATCCCATGAAAGGGAAGTAATAGTAGCTCTCTGATCTACCTTAAACAGTGCCTTTGATGTCTGGATGCAACAGATGATTCTGGACAGGTTGAAGGTGTCTCATTAAGTATGTATGGCAACCATGTGGGGCAGTGAATGAGAGATGCAAAGTTTTTTAGCATGAATAACACAGAACCCAAGCAAAGGAGATTTCAATTAAGTATCACAGAAAATTTCCTGGCAGTGAGTGTCGCTGAATGTGGAATTAACTACCAAAAGGAGGTAACAGCTTCAGTTCAAGTCACTGCAGGCAGACAGGATTAACTACAGCAGTGATTACCCAAAAGATCTGTTCAGCCCACAGCTTATAACATTCCAGCACCTCCTAATCGCTCATTGCAAACATTCACTTGGCTTGTCCTTCAACAGCATCTCCAAACCTTAGTTTTGCTCCCACAGCATGTTTACATCACCAAGGTTTTGGTCCCTTTATCATCTGGAGGGTAACTGTTTCCCACACAAACTTTCAATATTTCATAAAACCATATAGACTGTGGCTACTAATTCCCCCCTTCTTTTAGAACCATGAAATGCACTGGCCTGGAAGGAACCCTTGAAAGTCAGCTTGTACTGCAGTGAGGAAGGACATCTCCAACTAGATCAGGTTGCTGAGGGCCACATCAAGACTGATCTTGAATGTCTCAACCACATCCCTGGGCAATCTGCTTCAGCATTTTACCATTTTCTCATTGTGAAGAACTTTCTCCTTATGACCAACCTACATCTACCCTGCTCCAGTTTCAAACCATGGCCTCGCTCTGTTGATACAAGCCCTTCCAAACAGTCCCTCCCCAGCCTTTCTGTAGGTCCCCTTCAGATATCGAAATGCTGCTCTATGGTCTGCCTGGAGCCTTCTCTTCTCCAGGCCAATCCTTTCTTTAATTAGAGAAAACAAACAAAAAACCCACCCAAAAACACCCCAACCATCCATCCATTAGGAAAGTGAAGCAGCAGCATCTGACTTATCATTACACAAGCAAGAGAGCTAACAACTGAAATGAGCAGATCTGCAAACACAGTTCAGGTGACATTGGTTCAGTCCCACTGCTTCCTAAGCATTAGCAAACAGAGCTGCTCAATGGTAACAGCTCCATTTGTAGCCATTCGTGGAGCTTTGGCATCCTTTCTGCCACCTATTTGCTTTGACTCTACTCAATATTTGCATGACTCTCTGCTGTTTCCAAGTGTTTGTTTTGTTTTCCCCACGTAGAGCCTACACTTCAGAAGTGACTCATCTGCAGTTTGAAAATTCTTAGCCACCAGACATACAAATCAGGTCTAACAAGGCTGAGTGCCAGGTCCTGCACTTGGGTCACACCAACTCCGTCCAATGCTTCAAGGCATGGGTCAAAGTGCTGGAAATTTTCCTGATGGAAAAGAACCTGGAGGTGCTGCTTGACAGCTGGCTGAACAGAAGCCAGTGTATGCTCAGAAGGCCAACGGCATCCTGGCCTGAATCAGGAATAGTGTGGCCAGCAAGGACAGGGAAGTGATCTCTCCAGAACCGGTGAGGACACATCTAGAATACTGGGTTCAATTCTGGGCCTCACTATATAAAGTAAGGGCCACAAAGCTGGTGAAGGGTCTAGAGAAGAGGTCTGATGAGGAGCATCTGAGGGAACTGAGATTGCTTAGTCTAGAGAAGGCTGAGGAGAAGCCTCATTGCTCTCTCCAGCTCCGTGAAAGGAAGTCGGAGAGATGTGGGGGTTGGCCTCTTCTCCCTGCTGATAGAACAAAATGAAATGGCCTCAAGATGCACCAAGGAAGGTTTAGGTTGGACATTAGGGAAAAATACTGAAAGAGCAGTCAGGCATTGGAACAGGCTGCTGTCACAGGGCAACACAAGGTATCTCTTCCCCCTCTCCTCCCTCAGAGATAAGAAACAGAAGGGGAAAAATGTAGAGGAAGAGTTTTAGTTCATTTACAGAGAATGCTTTACTCCCCTGCTACAAAGGTATCAGATTAAAGGAATGTGTATATATATATATATATACACACACATATAACACACACACACACACATATATATATACATATGTAAAACAGAAGGAAAAGGGAAAAGGATACCTATCCAAATCCTGTAACAGGTAAACACAGCTGTAAGACAGAGAAGCAGAAGAGCAAGAAACTGATCAGTCTCCCCCTCCCACGGTCATAATGCAGCACAGTCATAATGCAGTCACAATTCATGATTTGACAGTGGAATGCAGCTGTAATCCACAATCTGATAGTGGGGAATTTATACATATATATACACACACACACACACACACATATATATATATATAGGCACACACAGACACACTTATGCACACATATTACATGGTTTGAACTACTACACTGCTCCCTGAGGTGGTAGAGTCACCATCCCTGAAGGTGTTCAGTAGGAGTGGACATGGCACTTTGAGACATGGTTTAATGCCCATGGTGGTCTTCAGTTGACACCTGGAGCTGATCTTAGAGAGCTTATCCAACCAGAACAATCCTATAATTCTGTTATCAAAAATATCCAGACACACAGTTTAAATGCAGAGAATCCACCCAGCCACATAAAAAAAACAACCAAACAAATAAAAAAACCCCAAACAAACCCAACAACCACCAAACCCCCCCAAACAACTGAAGGAACAAAATCCTGAGTGCTTTCCACTTGTAGTATTTCAGCACCCAGTTTGGTCACCAAACTGGAAAAACATGGACTTGGGTGGACAACTCGCTGGGTAAGGAATTGGCTGGATGGTGGCACACAGAGAGTGGTGATCAAGGGCACAATGTCCACCTGGAGACCAGTGACAAGTGATGTCCCTCAAGGGTCAGTACTGGGACCAGTGCTGTTTAACATCTTTGTCAGTGACATGGACAGAGGAATTGAGTGCACCCTCAGCAAGTTTGTAGATGACACCAAGCTGTGTGGCACAGTTGACTTGCTGGAGGGCAGGGATCCATCCAGGGGGACCTGGACAGGCTGCAAAGGTGGGCCCAGGCTAACCTCATGAAATTCAACAAGGCCAAGTGTAAGGTCCTGCACTTGGGTTGGTGTAATCCCAAGAACAAATACAGGCTGGGTGGTGAGTGGCTGGAGAGCAGCTCCGAGGAAAAGGACCTGGAGGTCTGGGTGGATGAGAAGCTCAACATGAGCCTGCAGTGTGCACACACAGTCCAGACAGCAACTGTGTGCTGGGCTGCAGCAAGAGAAGCATTACCAGCAAGGCAAGGGAGGGGATTCTGCCCCTTTACTCTGCTCTTGTCAGACCCCACCTAGAGTACTCTGTGCAGTTCTGGAGCCCCCAGCACAAGAAGGACATGGAACTGCTGGAGAGAGTCCAGAGGAGGGCCACAAAGATGATCAGAGGGCTGCAGCACCTCTGCTATGAGGACAGGCTGAAAGAGTTGGGGCTTTTCAGCCTGGAGAAGAGAAGGCTTTGAGGAGACCTTATAGCAGCCTACCAGTATCTGAAGGGGGCTACAGGAAAGCTGGGAAGGGACTGTTCACAAAGTCTTGTAATGACAGGACGAGGGGGAATGGGTTCAAACTGGCAGAGGGGAGATTTAAATGGGATGTTAGGAGGAAGTTTTTCACAGTGAGGGTGGCAAGACACTGAACAGGTTGCCCAGGGAGGTTGTGGCTGCTCCTTCCCTGAAGGTGTTCAAGGCCAGGCTGGATGAGGTCTTGAGCGTCCTGATCTAGTGGGAGGTGTCCCTGCCTATGGCATAGGGGGGTTGGAACTGGATGATCTTTGAGGTCTCTTCTAACCTAAACCATTCTATAAGGCCTCATAGGGTTATCTTTAAAAGCCTAGCCAAGCACTGTGCACCAGTATCACTACTGCCATTTTTGTAGGCACTCATCTGCCACAGGACAGAGATGAAGGGAGCGATTCAGCCGGCAACAATCCTGCAGGAGCTTATTATGATCTTCACAAATCAGCAGTAAAATGTTCTGTATTGTAGTTGTCATAGCCTCCAGACGCCATGTCTTTGCTGCCTGTCTCAAAAATTCATAAATGTGGACATGAAGGAAGATGTATGGCGTATGCCTTTGCTCTCTCTCTCTCCAAAAGAGCATGAATAAAAACCTGCCATCATTTTTGACTTAACTGATTGAGTGGATATTTGGCCTTTGGTTATATTGCTTCCTTCTCCCTGACTTGCTTGTTGATAAATGATACCGATGCATGTGTAAAGATGCTTTTTCCCTTTGCAGTGTATGAAATAGATTGTTTGGAAGTAAAAGCTAAAACTTCCAGTGACTACAAAGGGTTGTTTATGTTATACAATAGTCTATTTGCTGTTGGGTCTCCAACCTTGTTTCTCTCATAGAGCAATTCCATGAGCAGAGCCATTAAATCAGTTTTCCCCTGACTTAATGAATTAAAAATTATTTCCCTCCCCTCCCTAATTCCATGGCACTGTTTACCCCCAGCTAAAAATACAAATTTAATTCTGAATCTTGTTGTAGTGTGAAGTCCTAATTTTTTTTTTTTTTTTTGGTGAATTCATAGAATAATAGAATTGTTTAGGTTGGAAGTGACCTCAAAGGTCATCCAGTTCCAAACCCCTGCCACAGGCAGGGACACCTCCCTGTTGCTCAATGCCTCATCCAGCCTGGCCTTGAACATCTCCAGAGTGGGAGCATCTCCAACCTCCCTGGGCAACCTGTTCCAGTATCTCACCAATTATTCCTCTCTAAGAAGACAGAACCACAGATCTCACCTACACAAAACACAAAGGTGCCAGTTGCAAAGACAATCCAAGTTTCAAATTTAAAGCAAACCAAAACAAAACTGAAGGGAGATTTGGTAATGCTATGGACCTCTCCAGGGAACAGATGCAAGCCCTAATCCCTCTCTGGCAATCACACTTCATTATTTTAACTTCAGTTTGCTGGAAAACAAAGAACACAGATTCCACCTCTGGTCGGGGGAAAAAAAAAAAAAAGAGGAAACAAAAAAAATAAATCTATTTATAATAATTAAATAAAAATTACATGCAAACAAAATAAGAAAAAGGGCAATTATTGACCTGATTTTTGATTAAGCATTTCAATATGATTATTTTTCTTACTATTCTAAGACTTGTGACCAGGCTGCAGTAACGTGCAAGGAAGGAGTTTCTGAGCTCACTAAGAGTCTTAATTTCCCAATTAAACTTTGTTTGCACTCTGAGGGAACCCCTGATTCTGCTATCTGGAAACGTGCTCCCTGAAACAGCTAAATAGAAGAATATATTCAATATGAATCTAGGAAGAAAAAAAGATGATGGCAATACATTGGCCAGCTCTTTTATTCTTTTTATGTAGGGCATGTTTCCAATATTTGGGGTGTATTTGTTAAAAAGCCTGGTTTTATCAGCAGGCTTTGAATATTACTGGTTATCTAAACAGCCATTTCCTACTATGTCAGCAGGATTAATCTTCAAATCACACTGGTTAAGGACAGTGCCTAGACTTATATGCATGCACTTTGAATCTTGAGGTTAAAAACTTTGCCTCTGGCAGAGCAGTTGCACAAAACCAGGAAAAATAACACACAAAAAAAAAAAATCTATCCTTCGTTGTTCTTATTAGTACTAAAGGAAAGCATCCTTTCAACCACCCAAGTCAAAACAACAACTGAGATCACAATGTGGTTTTCCTTCTTGGTAGCTAAGATAGAAAAGGGCTCCCATATGCCTTAAATCATCTGGTGAAGTCAATGGATCAGACTGCCACATATGTGGTACACATCTTTTGCTTATACCTGCCTATTAAAAGATCAGTAACTTACTTCCAGCTAAAAAAACCCTCAGAACACAAAAACAAAAAATCCCCAAACCAAACACCAAAACCAAACAAATACAAACAATAAAAGGCAAGATTCTACCTAAAAATTACAGAAATAGGACATCAGACAACTTTCTGCCAATTCATAACCTTACTTTCAGTTCTGGCTGAGTTGGATTCAAGGGAGGACATGTCAAAACTACCCTTGCTCGTCTTAAAACGTGATCAGTTCTGCTTTTAACTTCAGAAGCATTTCTACCATTGCTCATCTGGATTTCAAAATACATTCTGAGGTTGCGTTCAAATACTAAAGGAAAAACCTTTGAGAAATGTATCACATATTTATGCAATCTGAGCTACTCTGACAGAATTCTTATTTTCATCTGCAGCACCAGGGAAATGTGTTATGTCCTACTTCCCAGTTTTTCCCCTAAAGATCCAACATGACATTTGCCTGGATATTACCTTTTCTCCAACTCGCCTATTCAAGCCTATTTTATACTCAATCTGCGGCAAAAGAAACCACCAAGATTGAAAGGAGCAACTTCAAAATGTCATCGTGAATTCTCTTCCAGAGAAGAACAAGCTAAACAACTCAGAGCTAAGGTTACAATAAACAGGACATGAAGCCCTGGTGTGGTGGTTTAGCAGTTACCTGTCCCCCCACCTTTTGATATAACCCAGGCTAGGACTCAGAATGGCTGGAAGTTGATAAGTGAAGCTTTATATTTACAGCAATACTCAATATACAAGCAGGTATTTACAGATATATACCCTGAAAAGGTAATACAGAAAACACCACAGCCCTCCCAGAGACCAAAATCCCTAAGAGGGATTTCTAACCACCCCTACCACCTTTCTCCCCTTCCCCAGTCTTAACTCACCATCTGTTCATGCAGCAGATAGGCTGGAGGATTAGCAGTAGGAAAAGAAGTCAGTAGAATTATTAAGAATCAGCTACAAAAGGCATGGACAAAGGAGCCATGCAAGAAGCAGCCACAGCCCAGAGAGGCCTGAAACCATTTCCCTTATCTATATTTGGGTTACAACTCCTAAAACATTTTTTTTTTTCTTTCTCAGTAAAGCTGTGAGTGGATTAGCATCATCTGTTTTCCTCTCTCAGGCTGCAGTCTAATTTTCTCACTCAAATCCTCCAATTAGTTCAAACCAGCACACCTGGGCAATACAATCAGCAATCCTGGAACATCCTAATCTAAGTAGAACATATTTGCGATTCAGATTTAATCTGAGATTAAAAAGCAGGATTTATCGAGAGGGGAGGGAGGAAGGATGCTCATGGAAAAAACTTACAGTAGGAGCAGCCATAGACTTCAATTCTTAGCCCGATTTGTCCCTCTCCATTCCAGTCCAAAGGAACTATCCGTACGTAGCGAGCAATAACCGCGTGTTGTAAATCGTGCCGGACCACACTGTCAGAGTTTGTATTTCCAGGAAATGCCTAAGGGAAAGAAGAAAAAAATAATGTATCGTATCTATCCCACGTGTTATAGGTGAAGGAGAACATTAGGCTGTGCAGTCTTCTGAGAGTCTAAACACTGAAGTTTGGTTTAATTGTGGCTTTGCTAGTGACAAACTGAACAGCTGATTCAAACATAAAAGGCATACAATAGTATTAATTTTATAAACCTGACTTCCCAGTTGTTCCACAAACTCTTCCTGCACTCTCAGGGAGAACCAACTCCATTAAATCATAGCAAACACCCACATTAGCATTCTTATAAGCAGTAGAATTACAGCCCTTCCAACCAAGACAATAATCACCAAACTTACCAAACATGGATTTCATAGAATCATATAACGGTTTAGGTTGGAAGAGACCTCAAAGATCATCCAGTTCCAACCCTCCTGTGCCATAGGCAAGGACACCTCCCACTAGATCAGGTCGCTCAAGACCTCATTCAGGCTGGCCTTGAACACCTCCAGGGAGGGAGCAGCCACAACCTCCCTGGGCCACCTGTTCAGTGCCTCACCACCCTCACTGTGAAGAACTTCCTCCTAACATCCCGTTCAAATCTCCCCTCCGCCAATTTGAACCCATTGCCCCTTGTCCTGTCTTTACAAGACCTTGTTAATAGTCCCTCCCCACCTTTCTGTAGGCCCTCTCTAGATACTGGAGGGTTAATCAGGTTAATTAAAAAAACAGCTAGTTTTTTAATAAAGAGTTGTTATCGACCATTTATAGAATAACCACAATATTGCTGGGTAAATGAAATGGCACATAACACAAAAACGCTTCATCTTAGCTTCTGAAATTGATTAGTAACAAATCAACTCAAGCTGGCCCCACATTGGGGGCCAAAAAAAAAAAGAATGTGTTGAGTTAGGAATTTCCCACATAAACACCCCACTATTGACATTTACTAGACTAGCTCAGACAGCTTGGAAGTACAGTGAAGCTCTATTTACAGCAAAGCAAAATTTACAAGCATATATATATATATGAGATATATTTACAATTGTATATAATTTAGAAATAATACAGAAATGCAAATCCCCTCCAGGACAAAGGCAACTTCCCAGAAGGGGCTCAAAGCCACCCTCTCTTTCTCCTTCTACTTTCCCAGAGAGACAAACACAACCAACCAGCAAAACTTACACTGTTATTTGTTAGTAGAGAGATTAGAGTGGAGTGAAGAAGAAGCAAAAGGAAGAAGTATCCAGGAATGTAAGTGTGACAAACTGTTTACTTTTTGGCTTTTTATCCCTTTCAGCAAACCAGTGAATGATGAAGACTTCATCTTTTTTCCTTTTTTTTTTTTTCCACAACCAATGACCTAATTTCTCTCATTAAGATACTCTGATTAGCCTCAAACCAGCACACCAAAGTTAGACAAGAACACTAAAACAGAAGTGCTGAGACCTCTTTGTCCACACACATATGCTGAGATCATTCAGCACCTGCTGGTAGGTAGTTAATTGGACTCAATGATCTTAAGGGTCTTTTCCCACCAAAATGATTCTATGATTCTAGGTAAGAAAGCAATCCATTTTGCATCACTAATCTGGTACTCAGTTGACATGTTAGCTGTATTGGAGAAGAAGATACTCATTCTTTATCAGTACAGTTACACACAGCAGTTGTTTTCGTCTCGTTACAAGCACTGCAAAAACTTGCTGACTACAACAGACAGGGACTCCTTGAATTTCTCAGATTTCTAAGGATTCCAAAATCTTCCTTCTCTTTTGATGCATTATTGAAAGTGCATGTCCAGTTTCCTTCCTACCCATAGCTGTCACTCACAGCATGGTCTATTTTTGGGTAGCAAAACTTTGGAAGTCAGAGAAGGACACAAGAGCTCTCAAGGGACTTTCGGAAATGGATGCAGTACATATTTAGCACTCGGTTTGTAGCTGAGTACTACTGCTAAAATATTTCACAGCATCAAGCTTAAAAGTAAGCCATAATTATTAATTAACATAATAGACGATGTTTTGTCTTGTCACTGTATGGACAATCCATCCATTCACTGACAGCAGACATTGCAAACCAATCATTCAGTTATTCCTAACATTTCCAGAGAAACTTTGACAATTCCTCATAGGCAATTTAATAGAAATGTGTTTTTGCAACAGTGAACAGAGTAGTCATAGCAGCATAGAATCACTTGGGTTGGAAATGACCTTTAAGGTCATGAAGTCCTACCATTATCTAACACTACCGAGGCTGGGGCTAAACCATGTCCCTCAGCACCACATCTCTGCCAAATGACAGTCCAAGGACGAGGATTCAACCACCTCCTTGAGGAGCCCATTCCAGTCTTTGAAAACCCTTTCAGTCAGGAAGTTTCTTCCAGTACCCAACCTGATCTTCTCCAGGGGCAATTTTAGGCTGTTTCTTTTCATCCTATTACTTGTTACTAGTGAGGAGAAACGAAAACTCAATCTGCTGAGGTGAAAAGATGACAACAAACAACAAATCGAAGTATGATCAAGGAGAAAAAAAAACCCTACTGAACAGCTGCCTGCTACCTTAGTCTGTTCTAGGAATCACAGAACTGGCTGGTTTGTTTCGTTTGCTAGAAGTCTTGCAGGCAAAGGGATCTGCTTTAGCTTAGAGATCACAAGTCTTATGAGGGGCAGCTGAGGGAAGTGGGTTTGTTTATTCTGTAGAAAATGAGACTAAGGGGAGACCTTCTGGTTCTCTACAACTCCTTGGAGGCTGGAGTGAGGTGGAGGTCAGTCTCTTCTCCCAGGCTGAGAGGAATTGTGTTAGGGAAGATTTAGGCTGGATATTAGGCAAAATGTATTTACTGAAATAGTGGTTAAGCACTGGCATAAGCTGGCCAGTGATATGGTGGAGTCACTGTATTTGATGGTGGTAAAACAATCCCTACATAGCTACAGAATCATAGAACGGTTTAGGTTGGAAGAGACCTTAAAGATCATCCAGTTCCAACCCCCCTGTGCCATAGGCAGGGACCCCTCCCACTAGATCAGGATGCTCAAGCCCTCATCCAGCCTGGCCTTGAACACATCCAGGGAGGGAGCAGCCACAACCTCCCTGGGCAACCTGTGCCAGTGTCTCAGCACCCTCACTGTGAAGAACTTTTTCCTAACATCCCATTTAAATCTCCCCTCTGCCAGTTTAAACCCCTTCCTTCTCGTCCTGTCATTACAAGACCTTGTGAACAGTCCCTCCCCAGCCCTCCTGTAGCCCCCTCCAGATACTGGAATGTTACTATAAGGTCTCCTCGAAGCCTTCTCTTCTCCAGGCTGAAGAGCCCCAATTCTCTCAGCCTGTCCTCATAGCAGAGGTGCTGCAGCTTTCTGATCATCTTTGTGGCCCTCCTCTGGACTCTCTCCAACAGTTCCATGTCCTTTCTGTGCTGGGGGCTCCAGAACTGCACACAGTACTCCAGGTGGGGTCTGACGAGAGCAGAGTAGAGGAGAATCCCCTCCCTTGCCCTGCTATGGCACACAGAGACATGGTTTAGTGGTGGACTTAGCAGTGCTGGGTTAATGGTTGGACTCAATGGTCTTGGAGATGTTTTACAATCTTAATGACTCTGATTCTTAGCTTCCATAAACACAGAGGGGCATATTTCCCATAAAATTTGAGTAAGTGGATTGTCAAAATCGGAATGATTTTCTGTAGCTCTCCAAAATTTGTACCTTGCCTTATGTTTCATCAGTCCTTTGTCAGAAAGGTTTGCATGTGATGCCTGATATTTTGAGAGTTGCTAGTCACAGATGACCCAATAACCTTTGCTGAAAGCATCAACGTGGGCCACAGAGCACAGGCCAGTCTGACATCAGTCTCTCAGATTATGAAATGCATTCCATTGATAACCCAGCAGAACAATACTTTGTAAAGGCAGCTTTCGTTTAGGTAAACATGGTACAGTAATATACACTCCGTGCATAACACAAACACCAGCCCAAAACCCATCACTGCAAGGCTGAAAAAAATCGATTCAGCAGAGCTTATGAATTACATATTATTGCTGCAAAAATCTCTTTTTCTGACTGAGATCTTTACGTGGACTCAGAAAGGCAGGTTTTAATTAAAAACTGAGTTGATGCAATTTTCAAAGCTACGCACATGTTAAGGTTAACAACACTCTAATAAGATTCAAAAGTAGAACTCAGACCCATGCCTATAGTAGGAGACACTTTTAAACGGTGAGCAAATCTCTGGCTGAAATAGAGGAACGTACAACAAGAAACCTCCTTACAAAGCTGTTTTCCAGAGAAAGATAGAAATACCTGTGTAAATTAAACATGTTTTTCCAGATTATTAATGCTATGAACTCACTTGAGTATTACTCACAGATGTCTGCTTTTCATAGATAACATGTTTTTCTTTAACCCAAAAAGGGAAGATGATTAAGTCAGCTAAATTCTCTGCTAAGCAGGTAGCAGCATTGCACCAGCACAACTCCAAAATCCTCTGTTCCATAAGGGATTTCTTGTGTCAGACACCAACTTCTGCAAGCTGCTTTGTGCTTCAGCTTATATTGCAATGAAAAAAACAGGAGTGCTGTGGGTAACCTCTACTTTGCTCTAAGACAGTGCTCCACAGGACAGCACAGCAATGAGAATGAAGAAAAGGTAAGGAAATGCTGCCCTAGCCCTTTTCTAAACACTTCTTGTGTGGGACCTTCTGGGTTCCAGTTAGTGCCCACTGCCCCTCCTCCTATAATTGGGCACCATCAAAAAGGGCCCATCCATACACTTGATCTTCATCCTTTAGGTATTGACCAAGAAGACCCCTTCTTGGTCTGCTCTTCTCCAGGCTAAACAGTGTCTCAGCCTCTCCTCATCAGAGAGATGTTCCAGTCCCCTTGTAGCCCTCTCCAGAAGCTCCTTGTTTCTTTTGAACTAGGAGGCCCAGAACTGGACACAATAGTCCAGATGTGTCCTCACTAGGTCAGAGTAGAGGGAAAAGAGACCCTCCCTTGACCCTATGGGACACACTCCTCTTACTGCATCCCCAGAGGTGGCTGACCTTCAGAGAACCACAGAAACAGCCAGGTTGGCAAAGCCCCTCAGGATCACCAAGTCCAACCTAGAAGATTCATAGAATCATCACAGAATGGTTTAGGTTCACCTTCAACCATGTCTTACTCTACAAGATTCACCTTAAACCACGTCCCTAAGCCCCACATCCAAACGACCCTTAAACACAGCCAGGGTGGGGGATTCCACCACCTCCCTGGGCAGCTCGTTCCAGTACCTGACCACTCTTTCCCTCCATGAAAAACATTTTCCTAAGGTCCAGTCTAAGCCTCCCCAGCCTCAGCGTCGTGGTCTTACAAAGCCAACAGAACGAAGCTCTCAAAACGAAGAGGAGAGAGAATAGAAATATATTTTGGAAAGAGAGATACAGGAAGAAAATCACAAAGGTGGCTGACCTTCTTCACAGAACCACAGAAACAGCCAGGTTGGCAATGCCCCTCAGGATCGCCAAGTCCAACCTAGAAGATTCATAGAATCATCCCAGAATGGATTAGGTTCACCTTCAACCATGTCTTACTCTACAAGATTCACCTTAAACCACGTCCCTAAGCCCCACGTCCAGACTACCCTCAAACACAGCCAGGGTGGGGGAATTCCACCACCTTCCTGGGCAGCTCATTCCAGTACCTGACCTCTCTTCCCTCAAGGAAAAACATTTTCCTAATGTCCAGTCTAAGCCTCAGTGTCTTGGTTTTAGAATGAAGCTCTCAAACGAACAGGAGAGAGAACAGAAGTCTATTTTGGAAAAGAGAGATAGAGGAAGAAAATCACAAAGCAGACACAGAATCCGTAGCCAACCCCTTGAATTTTTTTTTCCCCAACCCAAACCTGAATCTACCATCCCCTGAGCTCCAATCCTGCCCCCACACCAATGCCTCTGCCACCCACAGGCCTGAACCAAAGCCTGTGGAGGCCCCAGACCAGGCCTACTCCTTACATGCCTATGCTGTAACACAGCTCCTGCCGGACACGGCTAGAGGGGGAGGAAAGGAGACACAGCTCAGTCTCAGCTTACCAAGAGACAGCAGAATTAGGGCATTGAATAACGCTTTTTTTTTTCCTAGTCCCTAGAAGCCTACAGTCCCCAACCTGGGAACTTGAACTTGAGGCCATTCCCCCTTGTTCGGCCTCCAACTCCCTGTGAGAAGAGAGCAGCTCCAGCTCCAGCCTCTCCACAATGTCCCCTCAGGTAAGCTGGAGACAGCAACGAGGTCGTGGCCACAAGAGCACACTACTGGCTCATGGCAGCGAGGCACAGCAGACACAGCCAGTCTGACCTCCTCTGCATAAACAAACAACTTAAGTGAAGATGCAATTTAGTGACATGTGAAAGTTAGGGAAGGTTAAGAGTCAGATTCAGTTTGGCTTCACATATTTCATAGAATGGTTTAGGTTGGAAGGGACCTCAAAGATCAGCCAGTTCCAACCCCCCTGTGCCATAGGCAGGGACACCTCCCACTAGATCAGGACACTCAAGGCCTCATCCAACCTGACCTTGAACACCTCCAGGGAAGTTGCGGAGCACAGAATCACCCAATGTGATCCTTGATCACATTGGGTGATTCTGTGCTCCACAACCTCCCTGGGCAACCTGTGCCAGTGTCTCACCACCCTCACTGTAAAGAACTTCCTCCTAACATCGAGTTTCAATCTCCCCTCTGCCAGTTTAAACCCATTCCTCCTCCTCTTCTCATTACAAGCCCTTGTCAATAGTCCCTCCCCAGCCCTCCTGTAGCCCTCCTTCAGATACTGGAAGGTTGCTATATTTAGAGAACAATGAGATGCTAAGTAAGTTGTCCCTGCATATGGCACACGGGGGTTGGAACTCGATGATCTCTGAGGTCTCTTCCAACCTAAACCATTCTATGATTCTATGATTCTATAAGTTGTATGACTGTTAAAGCTAAATTGGTAGTATTTGTAGTACACTATAGCAAAGTAGCACACAGGATAATAGAACTAGTTAAGTCAAACTGAGAAAAAAGGAGTTAGCTTCCTGTAAAAAGGAGAGTTGTGCAATAACGTTCAGTTCTCAGCTTTATGGATTCAGCAAGTACCCATCCTTTAAATTTTGTCACATTAATTTTTACATTAAAAAAAAAACCCAACACCCTCATTTGGGGAAAATGCTTTGATCACCTTCCACAATAAAGGATAAAAAAGAAATTCTCAGCATTAAAAAAAAAAAAACCAACAAAACAACAAAACAAAAACTGATCTCTGAAGGAAGAGGGCTCAAAACTGAACGAAAAGAAACACTACCGAGTGAACAAAAGTGGAAGCTTCCAGACTTGAAAGACCAAAAGAATTAAAGAATGATGCTCAGATACTCAACCATAGCTGCAATCTTGCAACTCTTGCTGAAGAGAAGGTAAAAAACAAAAACCCTGCACTTCACCCCCCAAACTAATCACATATATAGCAGAGTACCTAACTTGCTTAAGGGGAAAATTGGTCCTTCACCTAACTTAATTAATCTGAAGAATTCTCCATACAAATGGATGCTTTACTCAGAAACATTCTGTGTTGGTTTGAACTAATTGGAGAATTTGAGTGAGAAATTAGACTATTGCCTGAGAGAGAGAGTGAAACATACTGTGTCACTTCACCCAGTTTCACTGAGACAGAGAAAAGAAGGTTGTTTTGGGAAATGTTCCCAAAACATCCAGATAGGGCAGTGTGCTTGCAGAGTCAGTCGAGCTTGGGTCCTTGCTGGCTCCGGCAGCTTCTTTCCTTTGTCTCTCTGCCTTTGAACTAATGCAGAGTTTAAATCACTAAAACGACTAATTTTTCCTCCTATCATTAATCTCCCTGATNCCAGTGTGTTTTTCTGAGTTTTAGCCGGGGTTTTAAAAGGTGGGGGGGCAGGTCACTGCAAACCCACTACACATTCATTTAAAATACTTCCATGTATGCTCTTTCTAGGGTAAAACTAGGACGGCAGGCTGACATTTCTTTTCCAGCTAAAAGAGGTACAAACTTAATTTTATTTTTTTTCATAACTTACGAGTAATGTTTTTTTTAGTGCTTTAATTATATACTTAGGATTATACTTCTTGACAGGTTTTGTTTTGCCATTGGCATCTTAAGCGGAGGAAGGAATAATTACGGCTCTGAATTTGTGAAAGGAAAAGAAAAAAA
>VWZI01017165.1:524361-539276 GCA_013396835.1 Psilopogon haemacephalus | reverse complement strand
AACAGTAAAAACACAACAGAGTCTAAGTTCCATGGCATTATAGCTCTATAAATGACTCCCTCCATCAGAAACTGGATTTGTAGGGAAAGCCACATTAGTAAAAACACAGTGTTGGTGTGGTGAGCTTCAAAAACACAAATTTAAAAACAAAATATGAGAAGGGTTCCAAAAGTAACAAATTCAGGGCTGGTCTATTTTAGCTCAGTTTTGACACGCTCCTGTACTTCCATGTCCTAGTACTGTATGGAGTAAGAATAAGTGACAGGAAACAGCAGTCTTTTGGTTGAAGAATCATTTTCTTCATTCTCTCTGTTGAACAGAAGAATTAGTGATACAGAAGTCCTTCAAACCAAACCAAGCATGTTCAATGCAAAACAACATTTTTATTTAGCACCCTTCATAATCATAACACACAAGAATATATTTAACTACAAAAGCAATAACTGAAAGCAATAAAAGCTAGAGCAGGTATTTCCCTTATCTTAATAATGAAATCTTCACATGATCCTTTCAGCAGATGCTGAATCTCATCTTTGAGACTGAGTATAAAATGACCAGAGCTCCTAAGAGCTCAGGATTAATAACATATAGCTAAACTAAACATTACCATGGTGCTGGTGGTTCTCTGTGCTCGTATGAACTTGATTCTATGGTCAGTGGTATCAGTAAACTCCCACATTTAGTACAGTTGTAGAATGATAGAACCATAGAATCATTAAGGTGAGAAAAGATCTCTATGATCTCCAAAACAACTATCAAACTGACAGCACTGTGCCCACCAAACCATGACCCAAAGTTTCATGACCGCATGTTCTCTGAACACCTCCCTGAGCATCATGTTCCAATGTCTGATCACTCGGGAAAGAAACGTTTCCTAGTATCTAACCTAAACCTCCCCTGGTGTTTCTTGAGGTCATTTCTTCTTGTCCTATCACTAGGGAGAAGAGACCAACACCCATCTCTCTCCAACCTCCTTTCAGGGAGTTGTAGAGAGCAATGAAGTCTCCCCTTAGTCTGGAGAAGATGGGGCTAAACAACATCTGTTCCCTCACCTGCTCCTCACCAGACCTGTTCTCCAGAACTTTCACCAGCTTTAACTCCTCCTCCAGAGCAGTTAATGTTCTTCTTAGCTGAGGGCACCAGAACTGGATGCAGTACTCCTGGTGGGGTCTCACAAGAGCAGAGTAGAGGGAGAGAATCACTTCCCTCATCCTACTCATCAGAAACAGTTGACCAGGTCTGGGACTAGAGGTAGATCTAACCTTCTTCTCCCAAGGTGTTAATAGGGCAAAGAGGTCTGTTCTGAACCTTGAGACCAAATGGCAGGACATTCCTTTTTGATTTCCTTTGGGCATTTCTTATCCCTTCCCCTTTATCCTTAGTCACAAAACATTGAGCAGGTATAAGATTAGCTCTAGGCAGATTTAAACTTCTAAGGAGGAGATTAGACAACAAGGGGGACCATTCTGAAAACCTGGTAACTCAACAGAAGGGCCACCCTATCACTTCCATTTCTAATTGCCATGAAAACCACCTCAGCCAAAGTCCAAATCACTTCACTGCTCAAACATGCACACCTTTGCACAAGCTACTGAATAACAGAATCCCTCTGGCTGAAATAGACCTTCAAGCTCCAACCATATTAATCAATTTCCCTTACAATACAGTGACCTTGCTACCCAACTGAACCTCAAATAACCATTGCTGATTTTGCTAAACTTAGCAACTTCATTTAAGCTTTGCCCAATTATTAATCTACCTGAATAAATGCATTACTGCCTTTATTGGGTGAGGCATAACCCACTCATTCCATGGCAAACAGGGTCCTAAACTAAGAATCCACAACAAGTATGATAAATACCCAAAGTTTCCAATGCTGAAATATCAGATAGGCCTGTATTAAAGTCCAGAGCTGGAAAAGGAGTTGCAAAAGAAGGCAACATACAGTGGTTAATCTTGGCCCTGAAAAATTACCCAGGTAATTGGCATTACCCTGTTCCAAAGAGGTCATTAGAACTGTCCTGATTTTTTTTTTTTCAATCCTCTCTGTCACTTTTAAAATTTCAAGCCCCACTTCTTAAACAAGACATTCTCCCAAACCTCAAAACCCCAGAAACTTAGAGGCAGCACAGCACTTGAATTGTGAGAGAGGACTACACATGGTGGTGTTAGGTCAGTGGTTGAAGTCATTGGTCATAGAGTCATAGAAGAGTTTAGGTTGGAAGGGACCTCAAAACTCAGCCAGTTCCAAACCCCCCTGTGCCATAGGCAGGGACACCTCCCACTAGAACATCTTGAAGAGCTTTTCACAGAACTGTTTCAGTCAGAGAGAGATTTAAAGGGGATCCTCTCAGTTACCCACACAATTATCCCTTTCCCTACAACTAATGTAAGAGAAATAAAAAACACTCTTTGTAGTTATTTTAGGAAGGAGCAGAAAGACAAAAGAACCAACCAGGATATCCTTATCTTTCATTTTCCCTTCCTTCTAGATTAATTATCACTTGAGAGTACTTTGAAAATACTCTTGCAAGTGCTCAGAGCAAATCTGGAGTTCTTCAGTGACAATGTCACTCTCTTCCTCTACAGAAACTGCAGGAGGCACCTGCAGGAAATGTCTTCACGACCATTTGATAAAGCCCTGCACATACTTGTAATAGCAAATACAGGAATGCCTGCTGGCAGCTATGCTTTGTTGCTGACTGACTGTGTGAACACAGGCTAACAGCCCCACGTCTCTGAAACTTGTTCTGCCTGTACCATGGAGATAATACTCTCACAGGTGTCCGCTGAGAATTAATTAGCTATTAGTTATGCACTTGAAAAACAAACACAACCCATGCAGTTTTCACATCTCCACTTGCTTTAAAAATAAATCAATCAGTCAATCAAATGGCAGACAGACAGACACTGACCTTGGTGCCAGAAGGGAGCACTGTGCTTATCAAGTCTAGAGTTTCAAAAGAACCCATTCCCATGCAAATAGTTCTAGTAGTAAGCTCCCGGTCTGGGCTGCAGTGCAATGTCTGTAAGGTTACTCCATCCTGATTTCAGAACTGAATGAAATGCAAAATCAAATCTAGCACAGCCCTGTGAAGCTCTTTCAGTGCTTATTTATATATTTAGTGCTAAAAATATGCATTATCTATGCTTGGGCTTTGCCTGGTTTGTCCACCCCTCGCTGGCTCATAGAATGGTTTAGGTTGGAAGAGATCTCAAAGATCATCCAATTCCAACCCCACTGTGCCATAGGCAGGGACACAGCAGACACATTCGGTCTGACTTTCTCTGCATAAACAAAGAACTTAAGTGAAGATACAATTTAGTGACATGTGAAAGTTAGGGAAGGTTAAGAGTCAGATTCAATTTGACTTCCCATATTTCATAGAATCATAGAATGGTTTAGGTTGGAAGGAACCACAAAGCTCAGCCAGTTCCAACACTCCCTGTGCCAAAGGCAGGGACACCTCCTGCTAGAACAGGTCACTCAAGGCCACATCCAGCCTGGCCTTGAACACCTTCAAGAAGGGAGCAGCCACAACCTCCCTGGGCAACCTGCGCCAGTGTCTCACCACCCTCACTGCAAAGAACTTCCTCCCAACATCCAGTTTCAATCTCCCCTCTGCCAGTTTAAACCCATTCCTCCTCATCCTGTCATTACAAAACCTTGCCAATAGTCCCTCCCCAGCCTTCCTGTAGGCCCCTTTCAGATACTGAAAGGCTACTCACAACACCCTTTGTTCTTTATTAAACAACAGCAAAAACCTGGCAAGTTAAGGTGAGGAAATACTGGTTATACTTTCATTACATCCAAATAATCAGCTAACCAAGGCAAATAAGTAATTTGCCTGAAACAGCTTGCATGATCTGTCTTTTAAAATCTGAAGACCTTGAGCAACCTGCTCTAGTGGAAGGCATCCCTGCCCATGGCAGGTTGTTGGTACTAGGTGATTTTTAAGGTCCCTTCTAACCCAAACCAGTCCATGATTCTACCTATATAAGCTTTGTTCACAAGCCACCAGCTTCCCTTTCTGCCCCCATCATTTGACAATTTCCCTAACGTTTTATATGAGGTGTAAAACCAGACTAAGACGAAAAAGATGAGATTCCAGTCTTCTTTTTCTTTGTTTGTTGTTGTTGAGCTTGTTCCCTTGCTGTCTCACTGTCTTAAGCACCAAAGTTCAACCCCTTCTAAACCAGAATTACCAAATGGTTTCAGGTTATCACTCTCAAGTTATGACTGACATTATTATCTAACCGGGGTCGCTACGTTGTACTGTAATAAGTAACTTGTAGGCAGGCTCCACTGAGCCTCACATGAACTCAGCTGTGACTTTAGGGACACAAGTAACATGACAGCACAATAGCTCATGCTTCCATTAAAAAATTGCCTTCCCTCTTTTTGTAAAATAGCATCAGTTCAGATAATCTCTGTGCGTTCCACACTGATGCCTTAGAATAACTCTGATGGCAATGTGAAACAGCTGTCAGCTTTATGTCACAGGCCCTGGTGAATATCCAGTTTTTAGGAAAAATGGCATAAAAGCTCAACCCATCTTTGAATAAAACTGCATTTTTCTTTCAAAAAGCCCATTTCACACTCACATGTATACGCAGAACACAATTGCTGAGCCTTACATTACTCTCAGCTTGCTCAGTAAAGAGCAAAACCACATACGCTATAGAGAGAATTGAGAGCAAAGCACGGGGGAGAGAGAAAGCAGCACTGACACAGCCTTCTTTGGAGCAGCTTTTCACAGATTCTCTTGGGAAGTCAACTGAAGGGGATGAATCAATGGTCCTTCATAAAAAAGAAAGTCGATTAGAAAGTCATTACCTGAAAATTAGCATTCAGAACCCCCCTCCCCCCCTCTCCATTTTAAAGCCAGTTAGACAGTATGGCAGTACTAAGTTGAATTGCACTTGCATTGATGTATGCAAAATGATGAACATGCTCCATCCTGAAGAGATGGAGTGAAATAACAAAGGGCCTGTTTATAGACACTATTGAATTATTTTTTTTTTGGCAAGCTATCTCAAGCAGCAGATGACAACGCTGGGCTTTTGTACAAACTTCATGCTGGATATCTCAAGCACTGGTGTTCTTTCTGGAATTACAGCACTTGAGGAAAACTTTCCTTTTGCTTGTTGTCATGACAACACACAGGAACACAACTACTCCTGTAAAAAACAGAGAGGAGGCTGAAAGCAGCTAAACACCCCAACAGTGTCTCTCTTCCATAGCACTCTTGCCATCGTGCTAGCATGGTTCTGTGCCAGACTGGGAGAAGCAAAAAGTGTTGAGGAGAAAGGGAAGGCAGCACCTCACAGAAGAACCAAAATCTCCCCCGGAGCTCTACCTGGACAGTCAGCACATTTAGAAGCATTATCATAGAAGAAAAAAAAAAAAGAATCATTATAATTTGACAAAAACTCTAAGATCAAGTCCAAATGTCAATGCATCACCACACCCACTAAATTACGTGTGCCCAGGTGGCCAAGAAGGCCACCACCATCCTGGCCTGGATCAGGAGTAGTGTGGCCAGCAGGACCAACAAAGCCATCATGCCTCCACACTCAGCACTGGTGAGGCTGCACCTCAAATACTGGGTTCAGTTTTGGGTGCCTCACTACAAGAAAGACATTGTGGTGCTGGAGCATGTCCAGAGAAGGGCAACAAAGCTGGTGAAGGGTCTGGAGAACAGGTCTGGTGAGGAACAGCTGAGGGAAGTGGAGTTGATAGTCTGGAGAAGAGGGGAATGAGAGGAGACCTTCTTGCTCCCTATAACTCCTTCCAAGCAGGTTTGTAGTGACATGGATGTTGGTCTCTTCTCCCTAGTGTCAGGCAATAGCATGAAAGAAAATGGCCTCAAGTTGCACCAGGGGAGGTTTAGATTGGACATTAGGAAAATTTTCTTTACTGAAAGAGTGGTCAAGCATTGGAACAGACTGCCCAGGGAGATGGTGGAGTCACCATCCCTAGAGATGTGCAAGAAATGTGCTGACATGGCTCTGTGGGCATGGGGATGTTAGGTTGACAGCTGCACTTGGTATCTTGGAGGTATTTTCCAGCCTTACTGATGCTATGATTCTTACAGACATGAAACGTTTGAGTGCTCGTTTATATTTTAGAACTGTAGCTCTGGTTCTTGGGCTCCACTTCAAAATAACCCCAGCGTATCTCCACAGAATAGTCAGACATCTAAGTCACTACTTGTGTTTAGAAAGGTGGGTTGCTCACTCATGAGAGGTGATCCTAAGAGGAAGGATTTTAGAAGTTTTCTCAGCCCAAGCACTGAGCACCATCTCCTTTGCTCCAGCAGGTCAATCAGCACGTCAGCTTTGCTTCCCACGCACATCACCTGTAAATGAGAATGCTGAGGGCTGACTTCTCATCTACCTGTTGTGTTAAGGGAAAAAGAACCAGAGCAGCAAATGATGAGAATAGATAAGAAGCTAGCTCTAACCACAGCCACGCAATGCTACGCTCCTGAAAGCAGCATTAAACCCTTAGGGCTCTGCAGGAAAATTGCTGTGTGGAGCTGTAACCACACACTTGCCTTTGACAGCCACGTCTGACAGAATGTTGGAAACATCTGAGCAACTGATCTGACCCTTCCTCGGCCCAAGTGAGATGCTGCATTTCTATTCAGGTCAAAGTTCAGCAGCTCAGACACCTACCAGATATACACTATTTATATGCCTACCTAAATTCTGAATTTCAAAGAAACTCTTCTACTCAGACTAAAAGTGTACCGATGCATTTTAAAAGGTCCTTGACTATGAGGAATGGAAATGCAGTATCTAAGAGTACAAGACAGCCTACCCAAAACAGACTGAAGAAAATTATAAATAAACCAGTATGTTCTCTTAGCCAGGATTTATAAATCTACTAAGTCTGGGTGTGGTGAAAGACAAAGATTTGCAAACAACCTACACATTTACCAAGTTTAAGAAAAGCAAAACAGCTACCCAGGAAACCACAGACTTCTGGCATAAACTCTTCATGTTGAAGCCAAGAACAAAAAGTTAGAATCACAGAACTGTTTCAGTTGGAAGAGACCTTTAATATCAAGTCCAACCATTGATCCAACACTCATGGCCACGGCTGCATAAGTAAAACTGCAAAACAGTAAAATCCATCAAGGGCAGAGTTACTCTAACCCAGCTGGTACCTCTTCTGTGAAGAGTTTTGGGGTTTGCTTAGTTCAAGGTATTTAAATCATAGAACAGTTTAGGTTGGAAGAGACCTTAAAGATCATCCAGTTCCAATCCCCCTGTGCCATAGGCAGGGACACCTCCCACTAGATCAGGATGCTCGAGACCTCATCCAGCCTGGCCTTGAACACATCCAGGCAGGGAGCAGCCACAACCTCCCTGGGCAACCTGTCCCAGTGCCTCGCCACCCTCACTGTGAAGAACTTCTTCCTAACATCCCGTTCAAATCTCCCCTCTGCCAATTTGAACCCATTCCCCCTCATCCTATCATTACAAGACCTTGTGAATAGTCCCTCCCCAGCCCTCCTGTAGGCCCCCTTCAGATACTGGAAGGCTACTCACAGCATCTTTTGTTCTGTATCAAACAGCAAAAACCTGGCAAGTTAGGGTGAGAAAATCCTGCTTATACTTTCATCATAGGGAGATTTCAATGTGTTGTGTGCCATTCAATATTGGGAGATCAGTAACTGAGACAGACAGGATGGAAGATACTACAATGTCTGGGAAGGAGCCAAGAGAACGAGAAGATATTTTACTGGTTGAGTTTCTCAAGAATCATTCCTGGGTTTTGTATTCCTTCGTTAATGAATGGGACAGAGGAAGCATGGCTTGTGCTAATAAACACAGAGATGATGTGAAGTTTGAAGGTTCTATCAAAGTCAAAGAAAAATGATCAGAGTTGGGCTCCAAGGTCCTGAAACAGCTGGGCAGCTAAGCAGCCCACAGCCAAAGGACTCACCGAAGAAACAAATCATAAGTTCTCCTATGATCTGGAGCAAATAGGGGTAATAAATTAATTGCATACATGGTATTACATCAAAGGAAAACGAACAACAACTCTATCCTCAAACATGTCCAAAGACATGTCTTGTCAGAGAGAGGTCAAGACCAGCAAAAGAAACACATAAACACAACCTAAAAGAAAACCTGTATGTTCTTTATGATCTGTGGATGCAACTGAGGTACAATCTCCTTCAAGCATCTCTTCTTCCTGAGGGCTTCTGGAAAGGGTTTGGTTTGAAGCAGTTCTGGAACTAACAGAAAAAATGAGAAGTAACAAATCACCAAGGTCAGACAGTACTGACCCGTGGGTTCTAAAGCAATTCAAAGATGAAATAGCTGAGTTATTAACAGTGGTGAGTAACTTCTTACACAAAACTGCTTTGGTGCCTAAACAATAGAAGAGTGGCAATTTTTCTCCTTCCAAGAGCCAGGGAATTGCAGACCTGTAAGCTTGTCATCTATGTCAGGTAAAATCTTATAAAGTAGAATTAAGAACAGAATTACTGCAGACACCTGAGCAATTATAATCTGCTCGAGAAGAGTCAGTTTGGCTTTTACCAAACAATTCTTCCTCACAAACCCACAGAAAATTACCATCAGAAAAAGGTCTGAAAAATTTAAATTGGTCCTAATAAATAGAGAATGTCTCTGAGCAATCTGATCTAGTGGAACACATCCCTGTCGATTGCAAATGGGGGTGGAACAGATGACCTTTAAAGGTCCCTTCCAATCTCAACCACTGAATGATTCTGTGATTGTAAGGTCATTGAAAGAGCAAACATGTACATGGATAAAGATGATCTGGTTAATGTAATCAATTGTGCTTCATAAAAGGCTGCTGAAAAATCACAGGCTGGTGGGAAGGGAGCTCTGGAAATGATCTAAGTCAAATCTCCCCACTAAAACAGAATGACCCAGAGCAGGTTGCCCAGGATCACAATGTCCAGGTGGGTTTTGAATCTCTCCAGAGGAGACTCTGCAACCTCTCTGGGCAGTCTGCTCCAGGCCTGTGGCACCCTCACAACAAAGAAGTTTCTCCTCCTATTTAGGTGGAGCTTCCTGTGTTTCACTTTGTGCCCACTGCCCTTTGTCCTGTCAGTGGGCAGCACTGATAAGAGTTTGGTCCCATCCTCTTGCCACCACCCTTTAGATATTCATAAGCATTGAGATGATCCCCTCTCAGGCTGCTCTTCTCCAGGCTAAACAGCCCCAGGGCTCTCAGCCTCTTTTCCTCAGAGAGATGTTCCCCTCAGCATCTCTGTAGCCTTGTCTGGACTCTCTTCAGTAGTTCCCTGTCTCTCTTGACCTGAAGAGCCCAGAACTGGACACCACACTCCAGGTGCGGTCTCATTGTGGCCTTCACCTTCTGGCCACCACTCTCTGTAATGCACCCCAATATCCCTCAGGAAAAGTTTCTGAGGTGACTAAGACGTTATAGTTTAAGAAAGTAAGTTCTTAGGTTGTAAAATAACTGGTTAAAAGTGAATCACTGGAAAACGTTCAGTCCTGACAGTGGAAATCTCTAGTGAAGTTGTGCTGATACCTGTAGTGTTCAGCATCCTCATAAACTATATAAGGAAGGGGCTAAGTGCAGAGATGAGAAGGTTTACTGGTGGCACTAAATTATTTCGAGTGAGTAGTAAGGGCTAGAAAGCACTGTGAAGAACTGCAGCAGAGTATGTCTTATGAGCCTGAATGACTGAAATTAAGTGTAGATAAATGTAAAGTGCCACATGGGGAAAAGACTATCCTAATTTCACATAAAAATGATGAGCTCTGAGCTAACTATTACTATTCAGAAGAGAGACCTTAGGATTATAATAGGTAGTTCCATGAAACAGTCAGCTCAGTGCTCAGCAGCAGTTAAAAAGCAAATTAAGTGCCACTACAGGAGTAGAAAAAAAAATACAGCTATGCTACTGTAAACCATGGCTCATCTACCATTTGAACATCATGGGAAGTTCCAGTCCCCTCACCTCAGAAAGGAGAGAAAAGAGGGAAGGAATGAAACTTCTGTATGAGCAACAACTACAAAACCTCAACCTGGAGAACAAATTATTTTGTTGGAAGATGAGGAAAGTCTATGAAATCACAAGGAATGTGGAGAAAGCATAAGAGGGAGTAGCTTTCCATACTCTCTTCCAGGGTGAAGACGCTGGACACCAAACAAAGGTGTGTTCAAATCGATCAAAAGGAGATGACACTTGACAAAGGGGCAGAGACCTTTAAAACTTACTAGCACAAGAGGTCTGTGTGGGATCAAGGATGGAAGCTACAGAAGCACTTAGGCACTGAGGGTTACTAAACACACAAGTCCGGAAGATGAAATGAACTAGAAGGTAAGAGCATTTGACATGGAAACATCACACATATTTCCTCTATTTTGATTTTTCCTTATGAACAGCATGGGAGACAACAGATGGATCTTTCTCCTGATTNACAGCAATGCAAATATACAAGCAAATACTTAGAAGGTATAACAGATATTTACAGATATATACAATGAAAAGGTAATACAGAAAAACCACAGCCCTCTCAGAGACCAAAATCCCTAAGAGAGGGTAACCAACCACCCCCTACCACCTTTACCCTTTTCCCCAGTCTTATCTCACCACCTGTTGATGCGGCAGAGAAGCTGAAGTAGATTGGCCAAGGGGGATTAGTAGCAGGAAACTCTTTAGTAGAATTACTCTGAATTAGCTACCAAGACAAAGAGACAAAGGAGACCATGCAAGAGAAGCAGCCGCAGTGCAGAATGGACTGAAGCCGTCTGCTATCTGGTGGTTTTCAGAACAGTTCTTAAAAACAACCTTTTTTTTCTTTCTTAGTAAAACTCTGGTGAAGTGCCACACTGTGTTTCCCTCTCTCAGCCAACAGTCTAATTTCTCACTCAAATCCTCCAATTAGCTCAAACCAACACAATGCCTCAACTGTTCTTCTTCTGCTCTATGCAACACATTGAGTCCCTGATACATTGCAAAAGGAAAGGCAAACTTGATATTGAAATGTTAAACATACCAAGTAGATTTTCACTTTATTTCCCCCCTGTGACAGAAATAAGCAAATATTAACGGTAGTGTATGAAATAGTGGGAAACTTTTCACTGTACAGCCAGTTCACAGCCCCAAAACCATGGCAATGGTATCTAAAAGAAACACCCAAGTGAAGCAGGGAAACAGAAGCTTTGCCTTACCAGAGAAGCAGAGATGTGTTCAATACACATAACACAAACAACAACTTTTATGGATAGTGTTCCTACAATACCAAATAAAGTATATGTTAGTGAAACCGAAGGGGAAATGTGCTAGAAAGTGTAACAGTTACCAAATATTCATTACTAAAATGACAAGTGGGGAATGGGATTTTTGACTAGCAGCAGGGATGAAATTCTGACAAACTCTAAATAGAGCTAGCCAAGGGAAGAAATGTAAAGACAGGCAGAGCCTTCATTGGTGTAGGGACTTGTATGATGTAGGTATTAACAACAGCACAAAACTGGATACTACTAAGGAGGCTGCAGCCAGGTGGATGTTGCTCCCTTCTCACTAGTAACAAGTGTTGTGATGAGAGGAACATGCCTCAAGTTGTAAAAGGGGAGGCTGAGGTTGAATACTAGAAGATACTCGTTGACTGAAATGGTCCTCAAAGACGGGAACGGGCTCCCCAAGGAGATGGTTGAATCCCCACTGAAGAGACAGAGGTGTGGTGCTGAGTGACATGGTTTAGCACCAGGCTTAGTCCAGTTAGAGAATGCTTGAACTCCATGATCTCGAAGCTCTTTTCCAGTTGAAACCATTCTGTAACTATCCCCTAGCAGGCTCCTCTCCTATGCTCATAGGATTTATTTATTTTCACGTGAACAACTTATTTTAACATACTCTGTAATCTGACTTGAGAGATTCAGTAAGTGTTATGATTGGATTGTGTCAGAATGCTCCAGCAAACTAAGAAATGTATTTTTGTCAGACTGCTAGCTGTGGCTTTGACCACAGTTAGAGAAAATTAAACAGAGCAGCTACCACATAGCAGGTTGACTGATGTTTAATTCATGTGCAAACACCTACTCCAGTGTTTCTCAGCATTTGATGCCCTAGAAACTGTTTCCCACAAGTGGTTCACAAAGTGAACTTGATGCTTGAAAATGAGCTGATTTCCTAGAAGAAAAACATCTGCTGTGCTAGAAAGCAAAACTATTCTTTTTATCACAATCAATATGAAGTAATTCAAACAAATGCTTATTATTTTTCTTGTCTAAATCAAATAAAAATGAATCATCTTAAAATAACTTTAACTGCAACACATTTCTCGTTAGTGAGGAGGCACTTCACTTATGCTCCTGTCCAATCACATCAAAACAGAACAGATCTCTCACTCTCCTTCCTAAGGATTTCCTTTGTTGTGAGGCAGAATGAACATTCATGTGTCAACGACAGAGAAGAAGTAGCAACTGCAGTAGTGTTTTTTTTTCTCTCCAATGAGATTTGTCTGTGGACAGGGTTTCATTCACAAAATATCCACTTACCCATTTGGACCCAGGATGAAAACTGCTGTTTGTCCTAAGCAATCACTGGGAAATCTCAGAGAAATAATTCTATGGAGCAATGCCAATACTATTATACATTTCAGTATGTATAGAGATAAAAGGACCATGCTAGATGGACTTTGCTTGCTCTACAAAATCCTAGGCTGTGCAGAGAGGAGCATGTAATAAAGCAGAGGAGTAGATAAGTAAGAAAAGGCAAAACTTGGCAAAGAAGCAAGAAGTTTAAAGCCAATAGGGGAAACCAGACAGAGGATTCAAAGTGGGATCTAGAGTTTCCTCAACAGCAAGTATGGAGAGTGATCTTAGTAGCCATAGCACAAATAAATTAGAGTGAACACAAAGGTCGAATGAGTGAAGTAGATTTCTTCAATCAAAATGGAGAATCATTTGCAGACTCACAAAATCATTTTGGTTGGAAAAAAACCTCTAAGAACATCGAGTGCAATCATCAAGCTAACACCACCATGACCATTAAACCACATCTTCAAGTGCCATGTCCACATGTTTCGTGATCACCTCCAGGGACAGTGAGTCTACCACCTCCCTGGGAAGTTTGTTCCAATGCCTCACTACCCTTTCAGGAAAGAATTTTTTTTTTCCTAATATCCAATCAAAATCTCTCCTGGTGCAAGCTGAGTCTGTTTTCTCCTCTGCAATCTCTTGATACTGGGGAAAAGAGACCAACACCCATCATATATACAAATTTCACACACACATAAATATAAAATACATACCCTAACTACTGGTGTCCAGATCAGACTGGATGTAGTGTTCCCAGAGGATCATTCCCTCTTTTCACACCCCTGACATAAAAATAAGAAGCTGAGAAGGGATGGCTTTGGGTGAAGAGATGAATGAAATAGCTCTTGAGATGAAGAGTGTGATTATTTGGAAACAAAGAGAGGCTGCTGCCAAAAGGAAAGCAAATGGACAAAGGCAAAGGAAGATAACAAGGAGCTGCCTCAGACAATTGCTACCAATGAGGTTGCTGTTACTGTGACAACATCTGCAGGGAAGGAGGAATTAAAAGGCACCGACAGTGGGCAGGAAAGCTGTTGAGCAAGGATGAATACAGGGGATGAGAAAACTGCTGTGATATCAGTGGGCATAAAGCAGGCATGAGCAGAAGGCAATCCCTTAATGAACATGAATGGAAGCTGGAGTGGCATAGGCAAGAATTAGCATTTCCATCTAAAGGAAAGAGCAACGGGAAAGGTACCTCTATTGTGTAGCTGGAACACAACTCAGAGGGTGGGATTCATAAGGCTTTGACACACACCTATGCTATTTTATATTTTCACACGTCTTAAACTCTAAGAGAGAATGTTGTAGCAGAATTTTATATCCCTATGATCTTAATTATCATATTATTTTCCTAGAAAAAAATGTGCTTCGTCTCATGGACCTGCTTTCTAAAACAACTAACCCTAACTCTAAATGCAATTGCTACTAGGTGTAGCTGACATATTCTCAGCAATGACAATAGACCCACAGAATGCTAGGGGTTGGAAGGGACCTCTGGAGATCGAGTTCAACCCCACTGCCAAAGCAGGAGCATCTGGGGCAGGCTACAAAGGAACACATCCAGAAGGGCCTTGAAAGTCTCCAGAGAAGGAGACTCCATGAGCTCTCCAGGTAACCTGTTCCATGGCTCCACCACCCTCACTGTAAATAATTTCTGAGGTTGAGGTGGTACTTCCTGTGTTCCAGTCTGTGTTCATTGTCCTTTACTCTATAACAAGACACCACTGAAGAGATTGGACTACTTCTTGACACTCACCCTTCAGATCTTTACAAACATTAATAAGATTCCCTCTCAGCCTCCTCTTCTCCAAATGAAACAACTTTTGATGGGGCTTTTGATACTTACCTAGAAGAGTAGCACCTTGGTTTTCAGTTTCCCAAGTGTATTTTCTAGTTCCCAGGTTTATTTCCAGATCTAGACTACATTGCATTACAAACTACTTCAATATGTGAGTGGGCAACAGTCAGCAGTTTTACAAGAGAAAATAAACTCCTTTTCTCCTTAGCTATTTAAGCTTTGCTTTTTTTTTTTCAAGGAGAGCTTTAACATTCGAAGAAGTTTTGAAAGCGCTCCAGGCAGTATGATATGAAGTAATTTTAACATGTTTCAGTACATTAGGTTTAAGGAATAATACTTACTTCTTTACTCTAACATTGCCCAAGTCTCTTTGCTAAAATAAACCACTGGGCATAAGGAAGATTTCACATTAGTGTAATGGGAAAGTCTATCTCCTACTTACACTGATGTCCCTCTGCAAGGTGTTCAGTCACATTGGTTGTGCATCTGTACACACATACTAAAGTACCATTTAAAATGCCAGGAAATAAATTTGGTATTTAGAGAAAA
>VWZI01017165.1:503734-522633 GCA_013396835.1 Psilopogon haemacephalus | reverse complement strand
TTAAAGATTAAAAAAAAAAAAAAAAAAGTCAACATCTAAACCTAATCCATTTCTGTGTAATACCCTGCACACAGTTACAAATGATGGCATTTCATTTTCAGTGTTCAAGGCATGACAAGCCAAAGATATTAAAAGGTCACAGGCCGTCTAATATTGCAAACTACTGCTCAGTCTGTTTCCAACTGATTGACTTTTCTCTGACTGCTGTCTGCCAGGTTGTTTTCTGGTCTCTGCTATTTTCTCAGCTATGTTTTATGGATTGAGGCTATGTCTCCAGTGTTGGCTTATTAATGGAAAGCATGCAGCTTAAATAGAAGGTAGCATTTGATTTCATTCTATTCCAAACAGACTCCTCAGGTTGAAGGGGGAGGGGAAAAAAAAAAATTGTCTTTAGCTATTTATGCCATCTGATCATTTTGAAAAGCCATTAGAAGAAAAGCCATATCTACTCCCTCCAGATGCCTGCTTAATACTCTTATTAAAACTGAGTAAATTTTTTTTTATGTCCAAGTATTATTTCAACTTCCATAATCCCACTACGCTTCGTGAGCTATTCGTATGCCACCTGGCACACACAAATCTAATTTCTCACTCTTAAAATGTGAATCAAGTAGAAGGACAACAGCTAAATGCAACCACAACAGCAGCCTTGCTACAGTCACCCCAGACTCCCCCTTGGAGGTGTTTAGAAGATACAAAGATGTGACGCTGAACAAAAAAGTTTTTCACTGAGAGAAACTTACTCCAGAGACTGGAATGAGCTGCCCAAGGAGGTGGTGGAGTCTCCCACCCTGGATGTGGTTAAGGGTGGTTCAGATGTGGTGCTTAGGGATATGGTTCAAGGTGAATTTTGTAGAGTAGGGTTCTAGGTTGGACTTGGTGATCCTGAGGGGCTTTGCCAGCCTGCATGTTTCTGTGATTCTGTGCATGGAATTTTGCACCCGTGGGTCTGATTTAGCATCAAACTTAGTAGAGCTAGATCATGGTTGGACTTCATAATCTTAAAGGTCTTTTCCAAATAACAAAAAACACCCTCAATCTGTGATCCAGAAGTTTGACTTGGCATTTCCAGTGTTTCAGGAGTTTGTATTTCAAATTCCTAAGCACTACTGAAGGCTGCAACTTTGAGAGAGCAGAACCATGATCTTTCACCAAGATCTTTGACATCACTTGGCTGCATTGGAGACAATTTTCCTTTTCACTCTTCCATAATTTATATTTAGTGCTCACTAATTGCTTCTAGCAACAGGGAAGCATTAAACAAGACTGCTCTCAGCTTGCTTCCTTGCAGACTACTGTCTAGTGCTAGGAGATATTTGTTACATCGATACAGCCAAGAGTTGATGCTGGGCACTGAAATTAACCTGCAATACCTAACAAAAGAGTTTTCCCATTGATCTAGGAAAAGGAAGTCACAAGCCTTTGGTTATACCTTAAATGGTTTACACCAGAAACTCAGATTCTAGGTCTTCTGAGTCCAGAATTCAAAACTCCTTTCCTTATGAGGCCTGATAGAGTGTCATAGAATCACGCACACAATCCCAGCATACTGAGACTTGGAAGGGAGCTCTGCAGATCATCTTGTCTGACCTTCTCTTTACATTTGGGTGGATCTTCCTGAGTTCTTGTTTGTGCCTGTTCCCCCCTGCCCTATTGTGGGCACCACTGAAAAGAATCTGCCCCCATCCTCTTGCCCCCACCCTTTAGATTTTCAGAAGCATTAAGACGATTCCCTCTCAGGCTGTTCTCCAGGCTTAGCAGCCCCAGAGCTCTCAGCCTCTCCTCCTGAGAGATGGTCCAGTCCCCTCAGCATCTTGAGTCTCCACTGGACATTCTCTAGGAGTTCCTTGTCTGCCTTGCACAGGTAAGTCCACTAGCAGACAAAATACTCCAGATGTGGCCTCACTAGGGCAGCACAGAAGCATAGGAGAACCTTGACCTGCTGTCCGCACTTAGTAATGCACCAGAAGTGCACTTGCTGGCTCAGGATGAAGTCCCCCAGCACTCCTAAGTCCTTCTCTGCAGAGCTGTGTTTCAGCAGGCCAACCCCTAACCTCTACTGGTGCAGCTGGTTACTCCTCTCCAGGCACAGTACCTTACACTTGCCTTTGTTGAACTTCACGAGATTCACCCCTGCCCAACTCTCCAACTTGTTCAGGTCTCATTGAGTGGCAGCACAGCCCGATGGTGGTGTGCGTTGGTTTGAGCTAACTGGAGAATTTGAGTGAGAAATTAGACTATTGGCTGAGAGAGAATTAAACACAGTGTGGCACTTCACCGAGTTTCACTGAGAAAGAAAAAAAAAAGTTGTTTTTAAGAGCTGTTCTCAAAACATCCAGATTAGCAGTTTGCTTTTGTCTGTGCTGGCTCTGGCTGCTCTTGCCTTTGTCTCTCGGTCTTGCTGGCTAATTCAGAGTAAAATCACTAAAACTACTAACTCCTTCCTGCCACTAATCTCTCTGGCCAATCTTCAGCTTATCTGCAGCATCAACAGGTGGTGAGATAAGGCTGGGGAAGGGGGGAAAGGTGGTCTGGGGAGTTTGGTTACCCTCTCTTGGGGATTTTGGTCTCCGGGAGGGCTGTGGTGTCTGTATTACCTTTTCACTGTATATATCTGTAAATATCTGTTATATCTTGTAAATATTTGCTTGTGTATTTGCATTGCTGTAAATATAAAGCTTCATTTATTAACTTCCAGTGTTTTTCCTGAGTTTTAGCCGGGGTTTATAAAGGTGGAGGGGGGCAGGTAACTGCAAACCCACTACACAGTGTCAGGATGTCCTCCCAGTCTGGTATCATCAGCAAACCTGTGCAGGATACACTCTGTTCCATCATCCAGTTCACTGATGGCAGTGTTGAACACGACTGGGACTAGCTACTGGCCCCCTCCTAGGAAACCTAGGTAGAGAAGTAACCCAGCATTTGCTGCAGGGTGCATCACCCATGCCCTACTTAAGAATGCAAACTCCTCAGAGCACCTCGGGTTTCAGGATATGCACCCCTCATTTCCCTCAGACTTCAAATATTTCTCTTTTTATGCTGTGGTTGTGGTTCTATTTTTACTTGCAGCAGACAAAGCATATTTGTAAGCTAGCTGAATGCAGCTGAAAGCTTATTTCTAGGCAAGGGAAACAGCTCTTTTGCATCGTGTGTGTGTATATGCACTCACACACAAACACAGAGGTGGGTAGAAATATGTACATCAAAGCAAAGTGATTGATTCTAGTGGGATGTAAACGTTGTAGGACTTCAGAGGAAGACAACACACAGAGGAGAGTTTGGTCTGCTTCTTTCTAAGAGGAAATGCAAAAAGTTTATAGACTCTTCCAGTAGTTGTAACTGTTTTTCTGTCACAGAATCAGAATAATTTCATTTGATGAAGACCTTTAAGATCATCAAATCCAACCACTACCTAACTCTGCCCCATCTGGTGCTCAACTGTGCCCCTCAGGACAGGTTTTAAACACCTCCAGGGATGTCACTACACTTGAAGGAAGATAAATTCCACAGCCGTTTTATTCTGCATTTCACACAATCATGAATCATAGAAGTGTTTTGGCTGGAAAAGGCCTCTAAGATCATCAGGTTTAACCATTGATTATTTATTAAAATGAAAAAAGGGAAAGCAAAGTCACTTGGAGCAAAGAGAAAATAAAAATCATAGAATCGTTAAAGTTGGTAAAGACCTCTAAGAAGATGATCAGAGGGCTGGAACAGCTCTGCTATGAGGACAGGCTGAGAGAGTTGGGGCTTTTCAGCCTGGAGAAGAGAAGGCTGCCAGGAGACCTTATAGCAACCTACCAGTATCTGAAGGGGGCTACAGGAGGGCTGGGGAGGGACTGTTCACAAGGTCTTGTAATGACAGGACGAGGGGAATGGGTTCAAACTGGCAGAGGGGAGATTTGAATGGGATGTTAGGAGGAAGTTCTTCACAGTGAGGATGGTGAGACAGTGGCACAGGTTGCCCAGGGAGGTTGTGGCTGCTCCCTCCCTGGAGGTGTTCAAGGCCAGGCTGGATGAGGTCTTGAGCATCCTGATCTAGTGGGAGGTGTCCCTGCCTATGGCACAGGGGGGTTGTAACGGGATTATCTTTGAGGTGTCTTCCAACCTAAACCGTTCTATGATTCTATTAGAGCTGTCTTTCAGAGGTCTCTTTTGCAGAGCTCCTCTAAGAATCACTTTGTTTGGAAAAGATGAGTCCAACCATCAGTGCTACACCACCGTGGCCATTAAACCATGTCCCCAAGTCACTGGCAAGCAACTGGATGCGGCACCATTCACCACCACTCTCTGGGCCTGGCCCTCCAGCCAGTTCTTGACCCATTTCAGAGTGAAACTGTGCAATCTACAAGCTGGCAGCTTTGCCAGGAGCTTGTTGTGGCAGACGGTGTGGAAGATGAGGAACATGCCTTGTGTGGAACTATGTCTCAGCCATACCTTTACATTCTGCCTCCATGAAAGGGAAAAGCATTACCTAAAGACTGCAGCATGAATCCCTCATCTAGTTGGAGATGTCCCTCCTCACTGCACGGGGGTTGGACAAGATGACCTTTGAGGATCACTTCCAACCCAATGCATCCTGTGATTCTGTGTAATTCCTTTGCAGACAACTTACCATAGCTGTCATTTTTTGGGGGCCTAACTTACATGCTGAAAAGGATTTCTCCAGGGATTGGCAGTCAATCCAGGGAAGACTACGTACAAATCACTACAAGCCAGTGACCAATAAAATACCATGATCAATGCCAACAGTTTAGTTTTGATCTTAGCTCTTAAAAAAAAAAAAAAAAAAAAACCTAAAAAAACTAAAAACCAGCAAAAAGTTCCAGCTCCATCTTAGGGGTTTATTTCAATTTTATCATTCAGTGAAAACTAGTTTTTGAAGACAAATTTCTACCATTTCAAAGAAGATGTATTTTTTTTTAAACTGCCCTATCTTCCCTCCTTACATTTTTTTTCTCCCATGTGTTATTTTACAAAGAGAGAAAAATCAAAAAACAAAAAAGAGGTATTTTGAAACTATCGAAATATTAAGTGTAATAGTTAAGTTCTGGATATATGAAGTACGATCTGGAAGCCAAAATCATGACACTAACAACATCCCAATATCACTGTCACTTGCCAGAAGGAATCACTATTCCACCCTGATCTGCTTCTTGCCTCTAGTGAGACACTCTGGCGTTAGGAAGGAATGTAACAATAATTTAATGAATTTAATGAGCTAGATAAAGCTCCATTAGCATTTTTGTAAAAGAAGGCTGTAATAATGTAAGAGCACAGAGACAGTTCATGAGAAAGCTCATTTGGGCATTAGAAACAGCTAAATTTAACTTGGTAACTTGCTGGGAAAAGGCCTCTCTGTTTCATTTGTGTTATTTCTTTCTAGAGTCTTCTCTGCTTGAGCCTTTGAACCTCAATTGGCAGCAATTATTGACTATTTGAAGCAACATTAAAACGTTCCTAGAACGTGTAAAAAGGATTTAACACAAGATTTATTCTTCATCCGGTCAGTTACACTAAGAAGGAAAATGCCTGTGCTCAGAAAAGGGTCAGAGACGTTTGCTACAGGTTAAGTCCAGCACCCTAACTTCTACTATACACTCTGAATACCACTACACTACTAATGAACATACTCAAGCACACAGGTTAAAAATAAAAATAAAATTCTGCTTTCCAAAGAGACTTTTAAGATTGTATCATAATGCCAAGTTTTAGTCTGGCTTTCTGCCCTCGTTTTAGTGCCTCCCAACAACCTCAATGCAGGCTCACTAATGCTGGCCACACCTGGCAGAGTGTGTTGGTTTGAGCTAATTGGAGGATTTTGAATGAGAAATTAGACTATTGGCTGAGAGAGAGTTAAACACAGTGTGGCACTTCACCGAGTTTTACTAAGAAAGAAAAAAAAAAGTTGTTTTAAGAAGTGTTCTCAAAACAACCAGATTAGCAGAGGGCTTCTGGCTGTTCGGCACTGCAGCTGCTTTCTCCTTTGTCTCTCTGTCTTTTAGCTAATTCAGAGTAAAACTGCTAACTCCTTCCTATTACTAATCCCTTTGACCGATCTTCAGCTTATCTGCAGCATCAACAGGTGCTGAGATAAGGCTGGGGAAGGGGGGAAAGGCAGTAGGGGGCGTTTGGTTACCCTCTCTTAGGGATTTTGGTCTCTGGGAGGGCTGTGGTGTTTCTGTATTGCCTTTTCACTGTATATATCTGTAAATATCTGTAGTATCCTGTAAATATTTGCTTGTATATTGTGCATTGCTGTAAATATAAAGCTGCATTTATTAACTTCCAGTATTTTCTGAGTTTTAGCCAGGGTTTATTAAGGTGGGGGGGCAGGGAACTGCTAACCCACTACATAGAGAGTGATGGGTTTCAGGGCCACACTTGAAAACCTTTGTAGGAATGAAAGTTTAAGAAGTTTAAGCCTGAACTCTGTCTGTTGATCATTCAAGGTGGACATAGATAGGAGCTCTGCTTCTCTGCTGACAGCATGACAGAGAGAGGTAGGCAGTAAGGACAGTATGGGAAAGGGTGACTTAGGGAAAAGAGGACACAGGCATAGCATGAAAACCTATAGAAAATCAGAGCAATGTTCAGCTGCCTCAAGGGGTAAAACAAAATAAGCAAAAAGCTTATTATTAATCACAGAACTGTTTTAATTGGAAAAGATCTTTCAGATCATTGAGTCCAACCATTTGTAACTCTACCAAGTGAGCTGCTAAACCATATCCCTCAGCATCACAGCCCTGCCTCTTTATGAAGGAGTACTTTTCAACTCAGACTCAAACCCAGGCTGGTTTCAATTTGTACTTAAAGCCACCAATATAATTGTAGCTGATCAGACCTCATTTCAGTTTGTAACTTTACTTCTAGGCACCTATGGTGAAAAGAACAAAAATAATCTCCTGTGTCTGTGCAAGAAATTATTAGAAAAAAAATAAATCACTTAATACTTTCATTTAAATGTGTGGTTAAGCCTTGCTGACAGCTGGTGGACACAACTTTAAAGCAAAGAGAAGAAAGCACCAGTAAACAGCTCCAGCACTCTGATTTCCACCTCCCTTACACGAGGTGCCCTGCATAATAGATACCACTGTGGGCTGGAGTACAAGATTTTCCTTGCCATGATGAGGGCACAAAAGAGCATGTTAAATCTTGCCAGCTTGTTATTTGAAGGTGATCTTGATTTTTTTTTTCTTTTTTTTTGGCCCAGGTTAAATTTAAGAAGGAAGATAAATTGGAAAACACAGTTTCAGGGTTTTAACAGTACAATTTCTAACCCATTTTAAACAAACAAAAAAATCTTTGGTTAAGATGCAAGAGCCTTAGAAAGCTGAACAGTTGCTTTCAAGTCCTGGAGTTGAGCTCATATATCTAAAGCTCCTTGAAGCACTAGGGTTAAAGCAGGTGTTGAAAACACTGAAAGAACAGCCCTGTAATTGTGCTACATTTAGCAATACATCCTGAAAAAGGTCCTTTTCCCCCCTTCTCATATCAAACAGTTGTTTTCCATCCAGACATAATTAGGATGATGGGACAGTATGTGATGATGCTTATAAACAAATAGGAAGCAAGAGGAAGCAAGAGCAAAGATGTTCCCCTGGAGAAGGTTAATGAATCAACTGAAGAGATTGCCCAGAGAGATATGGATTGATGTGGATGGAGAATTGCACAGGCACTGTGACTGCTTTTCTCTTCAGTGACAAGAAGCACAAATGGCACAAGGCAGTATTAATTGCTGCAGTCTCTCAGCCTTTATACTACATGACACCTGCCAGAGAAAGACATGGAGCAAATCCCCTACAAAAGAAATGCAGAGGTCTGGTAACCTTGGCAAGGAGAGCAACAAACAGGGATTTCAGAAAAGTCAGTGAGAAAAACAGAGATTGGGAGCACCTCCTCACCTTACATAAAAATCACCACAACCCCCAAGAAACAAAAAACAAAACAAAACAAAACAAAAAAAACCCCTCAACAGAAACCCTAAAACCCAAAAGTGTGATGAACTCAAAGATGCTGAAATACCCTTTGACAAGATGCAGTTGTCACAAGAGGAATGAATACCAAGACCATAAAAAGGAGCAAGTATGTTTGCAGACTCAGCATGAGAGAGATGAACTCAGGATCTCGCTATGAGCACTGCATGTTTGATACTGCAGCTGCCATTAAGGGGCAGCAAAAGGTCTTTGGTTATGCTTTAGATGCTCCCTCATTGTTTACGTCAGCTTTTCACATCACAAACTCAAATTCTCGTTTTTTTGACTCCAGAATTCAAAACTTATTTCCTAATGAGGCCCAGCAGTGTGCCATAGAATAACACAGAATCCCAGCATGGTGGCAGTGGGAGGAGAGCACTGGAGATGGTCCAGTCCAAACATCTGCTAAAGCAGGGAAACTCACAGGAGGTTGCCCAGGATCACAACATCCAGGCAGGTTTAGAATCACTCCAGAGGAGACTCCACAACCTCTCTACGCAGCCTGCTTCAGGACAGTGACACCCACACAGCAAAGAAATTTCTCCTTAAGTTCATCTGTAACTTTCTGTGTTCTAGTCTGGGCACCACTGAAAAGGGTTTGACTCCCTCCTCTAGTCCCCACTGCTGAGCATTGATCAGATTCCCTCTCAGGCTTCTCTTCTCCATGCTTATCAGTCCCAGGGCCCTCATCCTCTCCACCTCATAGAGATGCTGCAGTCCCCTCAGCATCTTCATAGCTTCCACTGAACTCTCTCCAGTATATCCTGGTCTCTCTTGAACTGGGGAACCCAGAACAGGACACAGGACTCCAGGTGTGACCTCACCAGGGCAAAGCAGAGCAGAGAGGGAGGAGAACCTGCTGGATAAGTTCTCTGCTTGAGTCTCCTACTTCATACAAAGCCAAGGTAAGGATAGCTGTGTTCTGCATTATTTCTGACTTTCACTCCTCTTTATCAGTGCTGTACATTCCTTCACTCCCACCTCACCTCTGGACAATGCTGAGCTTAGCATCCTCTCAGGGCAATCTCAGAAATTATCAAATGTGACTAACAAAATGTCATGGTGTTGCCTTTTTTTTTTTTTTTAAACTATAACAATATACATAGTTCTTAATACATTTATTTCTATTTAAAACATACTTTTAAAATATTCATACTTACAGTATGAATATAGCAAAAGAGGTGTTTTTTTTTCTTATTCAGACAAGATGTAAATTCTTTTAAATATTATTCCCTATTTCAAAAACACAAAAAACCCCCACATACAAGTTTTTGAGCACAGTACAACTCCACCTTTCATGCCAGTTATAGTTGGTATTATTTGGAAGCAGTAAGCATGCATAAATGCTTCTTAAACACTGCCAAGCTTTAAATAAATTATTTATAAGGCATTCTTCACCCTTCAAGTAAATAAGATTTAGTTTCAATAGGCAAGTAATTGCTATGGTGATCTAGATCTTTCCATAAGCTAGAAAAGTTACTGGGGGAGGAAAAAAAGAGAAATAAAACATTTTATTTTTTTCTTCCCCACAATTGATACTTATCCCCGGTACTTCTTTGCCCTGTTCTGAGCACTAATAGTTCATAGAATGGTTTAGGTTGGAAGGGACCTCAAAGATCATCCAGTTCCAACCCCCCACCATAGGCAGGGACACCTCCCACTAGAACAGGTTGCTCAAGGCCTCATCCAACCTGGCCTTGAACACCTCCAGGGAGGGAGCAGCCACAACCTCCCTGGGCAACCTGTGCCAGTCTCTCACAACCCTCACTGTGAAGAACTTCCTCCTAACATCCAGTTTCAATCTCCCCTCTGCCAGTTTAAACTCATTACCCTTTGTCCTGTCATTGTTTAATTCACCTTTGTCCATGAAAGAAATACAACGTGCCTTGTCATTTTTAATGGACCAAACCCATATTATTGCATTCCTTTGCAAACAGACCTAAGTATATATGGTGGGATTTATTTATTTTGTATTAGCATCAATGAAAAGTTTTCTTCTACTACCACTCCATCTTTCCTATACTACTGAGCAAAGGGGACCTGAAAGACCATTGCATTCTTCAGGTATGGAATTTCAGCTGCATAGCTCTCCTTACCAGTTTCATGTGTGATTTTCTATTTGCTTTCTACATTTATCAATAATTATCCCTCCTTAATTATCATTACTAACGATTATTAACCTACAGAATCATTGCATAACTGTGGTGGTTACCTGCCCCCCCACCCTTTGAAATAAACCCCGGCTTGGACTCAAAACACTGGAAGTTGATAAATGAAGCTTTATATTCACAGCAATGCACAATATACAAGCAAATATTTACAAGGTATAACAGATATTTACAGATATATATAATGAAAAGGTAATACAGAAACACCACAGCCCTCCCAGAGACCCAAATCCCCAAGAGGGGTAACCAACCACCCCCTACCACCTTTCCCCCCTTCCCCAGTCTTATCTCACCACCTGTTGATGCTGAAGATAACTGAGGTAGATCAGCCAGGGGGGTAAATAGTAAAAAGAAGTTAGTAGTATTACTGAGAATTAGCTATCAAGGCAGAGTCAAAGGAGACCATGCAAAGAGAAGCAGCCACAACCAGAGCAGTCTGGAACCATCTGATATCTAATGTTTTGGGTACAATACTTAAAAACATTTTTTTTTTTCTTTCTCAGTAAAACTCTGGTGAAGTGCTACACTGTGTTTTCCTCTCTCAGCCAATAGTCTAATTTCTCACTCAAATTCTCCCATTAGTTCAAACCAGCACAATAAGTTTCTTTGCAAGGCACCTCCAGAAATCATCTCGTTGAAACTTCTGTTCAAAGAAGGTTCAACTAGATCAAGCTGTTCAGAGCTGCATCCAGGCTGTCTCCAGCATGTCCCAAGTGGGGAGAAGCTGAAACCTCTCTGACCCATCTGTTGCAATGCTGTGATGACCCTCACCAAGGGTGAAGTTTTGTGCATTTAAATCAGAACTGTCTATGTTGCAATGTGTGTCCATTGTCTTTTGCCTCACCTCAGTGCACCCGATGGAAGACTCTGCCCCCTTACATCTCTCCTGTAAGGGGAGGCTGAGAAAGCAGGGACCTTTTAGCCTGGAGGAGCAAAAGCTCAAGAGGTATCTGTGCTGGTTTGAACTAATTGGAGGATATGAGTGAGAAATTAGACTATTGGCTGAGAGAGGTAAACACAGTGTGGCACTTCACCAGAGTTTTACTGAGAAAGAAAAAAAACTTGTTTTTAAAGTGCTGTACCCAAACACAGATATCAGATGGTTTCTGACCACTCTGGCTGTGGCTGCTTCTCTTGCATGGTCTCCTTTCCCTTTGCCTTGGTAGCTAATTCTCAGTAATACTACTAACTTCTTCCTACTCCTAACCCCCCTGGCCAATCTACTTCAGCTTATCTGCAGCATCAAAAGGTGGTCAGATAAGACTGGGGAAGGGGGGAAAGGTGGTAGGGAGTGGTTGGTTACCCTCTCTTGGATATTTTGGTCTCTGGGAGGGCTGTGGTGTCTGTGTTACCTTTTTATTGTATATATCTGTAAATATCTGTTATACCTTGTAAATATTTGCTTGTATATTGTGCATTGCTGGAAATATAAAGCTTCATTCATTAACTTTCAGTGTCCTGAGTCCTAGCTGGGGTTTATAAAAAGATGGGGGGGGCAGGGAACTGCTAAACCACCACAGCATCTCATTAAAGCACATAGATAGCTGAGGGGAGGGTGCAGATAGGATGGAGCCAGGCTCTTCTCAGTGGTGCCCAGTGACAGGACCAGAGACAAGGGGCACAAACAGCAATTCCCTCATGACATTGGGAAACAGTTTCACTGTGAGGATGCCTCACTATTGACACAGGCTGTCCATCATGGTTATAGAGGCTATCTCCTTAGAAAGATTTTAAAGCTATCTCAACACAGTTCTGAAGAGCTGGATGTAGGTAGCCCTCCTTGAGAGGAGGAATTGGAACAGAGCCCCCAGAATTCCCTTTCAATCTCAATCTTTGTGTCTTCCTGTAATTAAGGGGAAGAAAACCCACACAAATCTGGCAACTGACCTCTTGACTAACAGTAACACCTCTGTAGTCCCCATGAGATTTGTCTTCTCTTTGCCCTTTCAATTTCCAAACGCAAGTTTGCTTCTGTTGTTTCTGGTGTCGCTGGTTCTGAGAGTTTCTGTTCTTACTGTTACAGTATTCACACAAATAATTTTAAATCAGTTTGCCTAAAGTTCTATTTTGCTTCTCTTTTCCAAGTGCTGCACACTGATGTCATGTATGATTCTATCCAGCATCAGTACAACATTCATGGTTTGTCATCTGGCATTGCCTGCATTAAAAAAAAAGAAAAGTCACCTTATCATGGCAGTGAGGCACTCCAGCAGCGTTCAAATCCAAACTTTTCTTTGCTACAGCAGCATGCCTCTGGTATGATGCTAGCATTACTCACACCGCAGCAATAGAGCCCTGCTAAGGCAGTAATTTCTTCCCAGCACACTCCTATAAAAGGCATTTATGCAATGTATGAGCATTTAGACTTCAGGTTGTTTGCAATGAGTCTAAATATGCAAATCACTAGAGCTGCCTAGGAAATGAGGAGGTATCATTGTAACAAACGTTTGTCCTTTCACTCTGAATAGTAGCACCTGACTTAAAAGAAATAACTTGGGTGAGTTTCCTAAGCACATTTTAAATATTCTGTTCTGCGGTGGGTGCTTTATTTTCTCATAGTAATATTGCCCAAATTACTAGGTTTGTTCAGCTGGAAGTCATTAGAAACTCACAGAAATGATGGAAAAATTTCTGGATCAGTTTAATAACCACTATCCATTTATGCATTTCAGCAGCTCAGGCATGATAAACACAGCAGAAAAGCAACTTGCAGAGCATCCTTTACCTGCTTCTCATTTGGCTGAGTTAGACAGAGAGAAGCCCTGTAGCATTTCACATTCCACAAATCATTACCTTTTCAAATTCTGAGGCCAGAATTGCCTTTTAAATAAATAGTCAGAACCTAGAACTGCAAAATCTAAGTAGCAAAAGTTAGCAAAAAGATAGCAAAAGTTGTGCACCAGCTGCTGTTACCATCTCATGACTTCTTACCTTAATGACTTCCCATTAGGGTAAGAATGTGCCTCTGAAATTTAGGCCATACATAATTAAGGTCACATCTTCCCAAACATAGTACTGAGAGCTACCACAAGGCTTGTTCTTCCAATCATCACTCAGAAATACTGCACACTCTCACTGAAGCAATGGATCATTTGAGGCTCTCTCCAGCCTAATCCTGGGTAGGGTGTCCCTGCCCATGGCAGGGGAGTTGGAACTAGATGATCCTTGTGGTCCCTTCCAACCCTGGCTGATTCTATTTCACAGGGGCCAGGACTTCACTCAAGATCTCTAGGCTGGTCTGTCTTAATCCTTCGGTTTGCTGTCAATCCCTTTGACCAATCTTGCTCTTGCATAGCTTGCATTTAAGTGAAAATGTTTTGCAAGCAATTCAGAAGACATGTAGATGTTAGGCTTCATGTTAGCAATACTGTGCCATTGGTGCCCAGTGAAGACCAGCTGAGGTGAGAAGACAGAGGAACAGAATAAGGGGAAAATGCAATGCAGCATAGAATGAATGGACACATAGTCAATGTACTAGATAGTAAAGGGGATTTAGCCCAGTAGTATGGAAGTAAATAAATAAGTAAACGTTTGTTGCTAAGGGCTGCACTGCCACTACATTCAAGCTACTGCTCAAAGCCATATCCAAGCTGAACCAAAGCATCTTCATCTTGACGCTAGTGTAATGATGTGGAAACAAACATTTTGCCAGCAACAGACAGCTCTTCAGAATTACAAAAAAACACTTACTGTAAAGATATCCAACCAGCTTTACTCAACAGTCCTGATCTATGCCTTGGTGCTACTGGAGACTTAAGAGAGATCCTTCAATCACAGCACGCAGTATAGACTGCCAAATAAATGTAGTTGATGCTTCAAATACGCAATGGGATACACACACACATATAGATATGGGATGGGACACATTGTTACAGGACCAAAAAGAATTTGCAGCCCTGTTGAATTAATCTAATATTTTAAAAGATAGTAACAGTATGGTGAACAAAATACAGAAGGGAGGAGAAGCTAAAGTTTAGATTCGACTCCCATCTTAACCACAAACTCTGTATGCCTCTAAGCTCAGATTTTTTTAACTGCCTGTATAAAATGCTTTAGCAAAATCTGTCCTGGAGCACCCCAAATTCCTTCCTCCCCCCACCCCGGGTTTGAATGGGGAAGAGAAGACACAAAAACTGCTTTCATATCCACCCCCACTGTGGATTTGAAGTGGAACAGTGAACGGTGCCTTTCTCCAGGCATGTGCTGACACGTCTGGAAGCCTGTGCAAGAAATCAGGCTGGTGGCTGGCTGGGTCCTTCACACCCAAATGGACACTTTGTCTAAATAAGCATAAACAGAGCAAGGGAAAAGGTGTGAGGGTTCCTGCTTTGTGAGAGCTCCTGCCTGGAAAAGTTCCCCACTTTGACAGAGCCCCTGCCTTGAAGAGTTCTCGTTTTGCACTGCCCCCCACTTCTGCACCATTCTGTGCAGTCTTGCAAGCTTGGCAAGTCCTGAGGTCCATTTGAGAGAGCTGCTGGCAGCACCCAGAGCTGGCTACTCTGGGACCCTACTGCAGCTGCTATTCTGGCTGGGGAGACCCTAGTGGTTTGGTTCTCCCCTGCCACTGCTGAGGCAGTATTGCTTACCCCAATCCCTGTCTTGTGGAAACCATATTTTTGAGATACCACTGAGTTTGGCACAGTGCTTCTGCTGTTGCCAGGTGGTGAGCCTGTGACATCAGGGTGAGAGTTCCCCATGTCTTGCCCTAGGAGAAAGTGGCAGGAAGCTGCCATAACATCTGGAGCAAGGCTGCCATGCCAGACCTCACCACAGTACATGTGCACAAAAGTTATCACATTAATAACCAATGCATGCTTTGACAAAATTGCTCTCCCCCTGGGTTGCTCTGCATTAACAAGGATTGTCCCAGCACAGTTGGCTTAAGAGACAGACCAAAGATGACAGTGACCCTGCAGAGAAGAATTCACCAGTAAGATCCCTTTTCCTTTACAGTAAAAGCTTTCACACAGTAATTGTGCTGAGAAATGGGCAATAATTGATCTCAAATGAAACAACAAAAGACATTCAGAGGAGGACATTTTTAATGGCCTGCAGATGATGAGGAGGTATGAAAGTATTGCAGCAAACTCTTCTTGGCAAGTTTTGCTTCAGTGAAACACACTACAAAGGGGCTCTGCTGCGGGAAGTCAAGCAGCTAATTGCTTCCTCAATTTAGGAAATGCTTGATGCCACAGATATTTAGGAAGCCTCACCCTAACACCAGGAAAACCAAACCACCACAAACCCACATAATGAAAAGTTGATGCTGAACAGGAAGATTTCTTCCCTTGTTACTAAAGAGTTCCAAGTAAGGAAAGCTGCAGAGCCATTTAAATTACTTCCATCTAGGTAGTCTTACTGAAGACCACCTAGGAAACGGTTACCTGACCAGGATGTTTTATCATTATTTCCCAACCAGCTCACAGAAATTAAAGCTGTCCAATTCCTATTAACACACTCCCAGGTAGCAGCACAGTGTCCCTACCTGCTATCAAATTGCAGTTCTTAAGTGAGGCACCAGCCAGACTCCCTCATTCAACACAACAACTGTGCTGAGCTGTCTTTTCATGCCTGGTTTCTGAGGTCTAAAATGCTGACCCTGGTCAACGTTACAGTGTGCTAGAGTGAGTGAGTTTGCTTGGCCAGCAGGTCAAGGCAGATTCTCCTCCCAGTCTTCTCTAATCTGGTGAGGTCAGATGGAATACTGTGTGCAGTTCTGGGCTCCCCAGTTCAACACATACAGAACACTACAGTAGAGAGTCCTCTGGAGGTTATAAAGACACCGAGAAGTCTGGAGCATGTCTCTGAGAAGGGGAAGCTGAGAGACCTGGGGCTGTTTAACCTGGAGAAGAGCAACCTGAGAAGGGATCTTCTCAATGCTCAACAAGAGCTCAAGGGTAGGAGGTCAGATTCTTTTCAGTGGTGCCCAGTGGCAGGGCAAGGGGCATCAGGCATGACCTAGAATACAGGAGGTTTCACTTGAACTTAAGAAAAAGCTTCTTTGCTGAGAGTAGCAGGCCCAGATTAGCAGTGGAGTCTCCTCCTCTAGAGAGTTGCACCAGGGGAGGTTTAGTTTGGATATCAGAAGAAAACATCGTGGCTGAAGGAGTGGTCAGGCATTGGAACAGACTGTCCAGGGAGGTGGTGGAATGACCATCCCCAGTGTTCAAAAACATGTAGATGTGGCACTTGGGGACATGTTTTAATGGCCATGGTGGTGTAGCACTGATGGCTGGACTCATCTTTTCCAACCAAAGTGATTCTTAGAGGAGCTCTGCAAAAGAGACCTCTGAAAGACAGCTCTAATAGAATCATAGAATGGTTTAGGTTGGAAGAGACCTCAAAGATCATCCAGTTCCAGCCCCCCTGTGCCACAGGCAGGGACACCTCCCACTAGATCAGGTCGCTCAAGACCTCATCCAGCCTGGCCTTGAACACATCCAGAGAGGGAGCAGCCACAACCTCCCTGGGCAACCTGTGCCAGTGTCTCACCACCCTTACTGTGAAGAATTTCTTCCTAACATCCCATTTAAATCTCCTCTCTGCCAATTTGAACCCATTCCCCCTCGTCCTGTCATTACAAGACCTTGTGAACAGTCCCTCCCCAGCCCTCCTGTAGCCCCCTCCAGATACTGGAAGGTTACTATAAGGTCTCCTGGAAGCCTTCTCTTCTCCAGGCTGAAAAGCCCCAACTCTTTCAGCCTGTCCTCATAGCAGAGGTGCTCCAGCCCTCTGAGCATCTTTGTGGCCCTCCTCTGGACTCTCTCCAACAGTTCCATGTCCCTCCTGTGCTGGGGGCTCCAGAACTGCACACAGTACTCCAGGTGGGGTCTGAGGAGAGCAGAGTAAAGGAGCAGAATCCCCTCCCTTGCCCTGCTGGTAATGCTGCTCCTAATGCAGCCCAGCACACAGTTGCTGTCTGAGCTGTGTGTGCACACTGTTGGCTCAATTTATGACTCTCAGGTCAATTTGTCACAGCAACATCAAGAGGACCCTCTAATACCGAACCTTCCTCTCAAAAATGGGAGAGCTGGCACCAGAAAAAAAAAAAAAATTCCTACAGCTGGCACATTAGTTAGTGTTCTCTTTCTGCCTCGGGTGCCCTGTAGCCAGCTGTCCTGACAGCAGAGAAATACAGCTTGTGCTGAGCTGTGATTTATTGCTTTTCACTGCAAACTCTTAAAGCAGCCCTTTACAATCTGTTTTGCCTTGTTATTTTTAAGTATCAACAACATAACTAAAAAGCTCTCCCCGACTTGCACAGCTCAAAAAAACCCCACAAAAAACAACCTCCCTGTGAGATCTGTGTCTGAAGCTGGACTTGTTCCAAAAGCTGCCAGGGAAGAAGTTTTTGGAGATACACATGAGTTCTAAGCTCCACAAGAATTCTTTCTTCGTAAATGCTGCACTCATCCTCCACGCTACCAAAAATAGCATCAGCAACTCTTTCCTCTTGGCAATTGTGCACCACATAATTGTATTTAACAGAGCAAGGAGCCTGCAGAAGAATTCTTGCACCACGAGGTATGTATATATAAAGTGACTGAATGATTGAATTGCTTATTTCCAGAGTATAAATATTTTATGTTTTCACCCAAGCAGCGTTCAGCAGAAGCTGTTTCCTCTTGAAGTCTGGGAGACTTTCTGCAAACTCCTGCCACACTCCAGCAAAGCTGAATGTGACGGGAGACACGGATCACTTTGGTAAATGCAGAGTGCCAAGCTACCCCTGGGCTCTCCTGAACACAGCACTTGTTACAGATGATCCAATAACAGCAAAAGAAGCTGAGGGGAGCAGCTGTTCAACCCGACAGAAATGCCATCCACCATTCCCACTCTTTGGTGGGTCTTTTAAAGAGATTGTAGGAAGCATTTCTGTTGGTGGCCAGTTTTCCTCCCCAGTAACAGCCTAACCTGCCTAGCTGGAGACGTGTTCAGTGACAGTCCCTGCAGCAGCTCCAACGCCTCTGTCCTAACAGCTTTTCCTCCTTGTCATTCCCTAGGCAGCTCTGCCATGCTGAGGCCATAGCCAGAGTATTGTGCCCAGTTCTAAGCTCCCCAGCTCAAAGGAGACAGGGAACTGCTGGAGAGAGTGTCCAACAGAGAGCTACAAAGATAATGAGGGGATCAAAGCATCTCACTGAGTAGGAGAGGCTGAGAGACCTGGAACTGTTTAGCCTGGAGAAGGGCAAGCTGAGAAGGGATCTTCTCAATGCTCAGCAAGAGCTAACTGGCAAGGGGTAAAGAAGATAGAACCAGACTCTTAAGTGGGGTCCAGTGACAGGACAAGGGGCAAAGAGCACAAACTGTAACATAGGAGTTTTCACTTGAACTTAAAGAGGAACTTCTTTATCTTTAAGGGTGCTGGAGGCCTGGAGCAGGCTGACCAGAGAAGTTGTGGAGTCTCCTTCTCTAGAGACTTCCAAAGCCTGCCCGGGCAACTTTTCCTGGGTGACCCTGCTTTAGCAAGGGGTTTGGATTTGATGCTCTCCAGAGGTCCCTTCCAACCCCTACCATTCTGTGATTCTGTGACAATGCAGTGAAAAGAATATCTTGTAGATGATGAAAGTACAGCTCTCACACTGTGGGAATCCCTCACAGAGACCCTGTAGACATGCTGGCTGTTTTCTTAACTCACTGCCAACTCTAAAAGAGATATTATTCTTCCTTCCAAACTTCTGTGCTGTTTGGTTTGGGTTTTTTTAATTAGCAAAATTGCCCCAATCAGAGAATACAAGAGACTGGGGCCAAAGGG